>JAVIWB010004089.1:0-53229 GCA_031893035.1 Dermolepida albohirtum | reverse complement strand
ACACTAATCAAATTAGTAAACATCGCGTGATAGAAGTCAATCATCAAACAAAAGTTGCCATATTGTTGTGCAGTGTAATCTATTGTGCTTCTAGAAAATTTGCTTATTATCATAAAAATGAGGGTATACTATTTAATAATCAACTTGTACTTGTACTTTTGTAAATTAGGTTGATTTTTAAATGTACATAAATATATGTTAATTAAATACGGGTTTAAATAACTTAGGCTTCGGATCCAGGTTATGGGAATAAATTAATAGTTCGGGATAGAAATTCTCTGGGCCAATACGGTCATAATAAGAAGATTCTTAAGTGAAGGCCAAATATTTATTGAATTGTAATAATAAATGTTATATTGACAATAAGTAGGCCAATAATACTTCTTTTAAAACTTCTTATTTTTAAGCTAACTATTTTTTAATACTTCTTCTTTAATTTTCTGAGCAAAATTTTTTATCGACTAATGTGAAAATTATCAAAATTAAAATAACGTCCCTTATTTCAATTGTCCATGTTTTAATTTCGTTTCTCTTAAATTATTTTATAAATGTTACTATCTATCATTTTGTAAATTTAAGTTGAGTATTTTTATAACTAGATCATACTATTTTGTATATCATATCAGCATTTCATATAATTTTAAATGTCGATAGTAACATAAGTGTAAGTTACAAATTTATTATAATCTCGTTACAATTTGTATATCAATAAATAGCATATATTAGCTTATGTGTATGTCATATAATCGTTTGAATTTAAATTAATATGCTTGAATCCTACTCTAATTTTGCTAAATAAGTACAGATCGGTACTCGAACTTATTAACAAATCATAACACTTATTTTATTAGTAAGTTTATATAACATTACTTTCAATTTTCAAGAGATTTTTCGAAATTCTTTCGTACTGGTATTGAAGAATCATTTACACATATTTCATTGCAAATTTTCAAAAAATTCTTGTAAGACTTAATTATTTGTTCTAAACTCTGTGTAAGTAGTAACCATTATTTTATATACTCATATTTAACATACAAATGATTTTACGCTGGACGTTAATGACGCTATTCAAATCTAAACAAGATACTGTTATTTTGACAGCATTTTGCAACGAAACTCAGGATCCAAATAAAATATAAATGTATTCATTGAAATCGTGTTTTGATTAATTTACTTGACAGTTTCCTAGTGTAAATATTGATTACGACAAATTGTGCAATGTTTTAATAACAAAGGGAGTATTTAGAAAGAAAAATCAAGAGATCAATCTACTTTGTTAACAGACGACGATGATGATGTCCAAACGGAAGATGATTCAAGTTTTAAAAAATTTTATGAAAATCGTCAGCATAAGCAGGTAACTATAACAAAATTATATAACTCAAAGCCAATTAAGTACATTTGATTATTTACAGAGCTTTTTGTGATAAATCGTTGAAAGACAACATGTAAAGGAATCCTTTCTAATTTTCGAAATCAACTGTTAATGAAGAGATTATAATTCTAAAATCATTTGAAACATTAATAAAGGATAATTATTTATGACAGACATTTAATTTTTTCCATTTATTTATTGTCGACGGTAAAAAAGGTAATCACATAAAATTTTATGTGTGCATCAAACTGAACATTTTCTTAAATATGTATATTTTAATCGCAATTTTGCGTATTGCATCTAATTTTAATGAGACCTCTACAAATTAGGAAAGTAATTTATAATAGATATAGAAAAATTGGATTAGATATACAGTAATATAATATTTTTTAATTAAATTTTACATACATACAAATACATTATAATACATATGTATGTTAATAATAATGTTTAATAATACATACAAAAATGGTGTGTTTCGGGTTCTATTCTTGAACCAACATTTTCGTAGTAATTTCACACACACACACACATATATATATATATATATATACACACACACACGAGGGTGGTCCCATAAGTACCCGGCCTGACCTAGAGATGGCGGTAGTTGTTTGAAAAATATCGCTGTATTAGAAAGTACACAATCTATAAAGAATATGTTTCAAGTTTAAAGACGCCACGTTGTTTAGTTTGGCAGCCATCAATAGTGAACGTTTTCAGTGAATTTGTGAAAATGTGAGGCCGTACAAGTTACCAAGGCGAGCGTCACTGTGGTCGACCAAATGAGGCGACGAATCCAGAAATGGTGAAGAAAATTCACAAAGCAGTACTGGATGATCGTTGACTGAAAGTGCGCGAGCTAGCAGACATAGTAGGCATTTCAAAAAAGGCGGTACATCGCATATTATCTGAAAATTTGGACATAAGAAAGCTGTGTGCACGATGAGTGCCGTGTTTGCTCATACTCGAGCAAAAACGGTGTCGTGAAGATGTTTCAATTGAATGTTTAGCCGAAGTTTTATAGTAACAAAGCAGAATTTTTGCACCGTTGCATAACCATGGATGAAACATGGGTCCATCACTTAACACCCGAGACAAAAGAACAAAAGAACAATCAAAACAACGGACTCATGCGAACTTATTGCAACGTTTGAGTGAAGAAATCAAGCAAAAATGGCCGCATTCGGCTAAGAAGAAAGTGTTGTTTCATCAAGACAATGCACCAGCTCACAAATCCCTTATTGCAAAGACCAAAATTAATGAATTAAAGTTTGAATTGCTACCTCATGCACCCTATTCGCCCGTTTTAGCCCTCTCGGATTATTTTTTGTTCCCAAACTTGAAAAAATGGATCAGTGTTCAAAGATTTTCCAACGATGAAGAAATGATTTCGGCAGTTAATGGCTATTTTGAGTAGCAAGCCAGTTCTTATTATAAAAATGGTTTCGAACTTATTGTGTATAAAACTGAAAGGAGATTATGTTGAAAAATAAATATATTTCTTTCCAAAATTTTTGTGTATTCTTTGTTGGGTTCGGTACTTCTGGGACCACGTTCGTATAGTCAAACTCGTTTTATCCACTCAGCAGTGCAGCATATCTTCTTAGAAAACTATTTTGAGTGAGCTTAAGCGTATTTTAATAATTATTGCTACCGATACATTTTTATAATTTCTCAATTATGTTGCATTGTATACGAATTTGCAAGTGTTTTTCTATATTTATACATAAAATTTAAATCATACACTAACTGAAAAAGTGCTCTTATAGTTACAATCTTAATAAACTGCAACTATTTTTTAGTTTACGATATATTTTTTAATAATTTGCGCTCTTTATTAGATTTATTAGAGAGACTTTATTAGATCATCGTAATAAATATTTCGATCTCTCATTTTCTTATTATTTCATTCCTATTTTCTGCAGGATTGCAAGATAGCCTATCTGAAAGTACTTTCCTGTTTACCAAATCGATGGCGGTTATCTGTTATTTTATATCTAAACGTAGCTACCTATTTCTGCAATGTACTATTTCATATTAATATACTTTATTTTTTTAGAAGTTACAATATATTTGTAACAAATATACATACATACATTCGTTAGATTTGGAGTTTCAAAATTATAAAGAAATATTGAGTAATGCAGAGAAAGCTTTGCATTAAAATAATTTAAAAAATATATTTGAAACAAAAATGTTACAAAATTACGATGTTTGATAATAATCTATGAATGGTAAATATCGATGTATTTAAGATATTAGAACAAACACTTAAGATATATTTTGCAAAATTGAAATAGTATTCCTACTAACTAAAACATTACATAATTAAGAATATTATTGTACTATTACAAACAACTACGAAAAAGAGTTTCAATACAATCGATAGAATTATATTTTTAGTTAAATTTTAGTAACATATAAAAGTGAAGAACCGTAAAGTACAAAAAAGGCTTCAGAACAGAATGAATTAAAAGAAAGAAGTGGGCAGAAATTGTAATTTCTTTGGAAATCCTTTTCGCGCATGTCTCACATAAAATATATTTTATTAAAGATAAACACATTATAAAAAAAAAATGTAAATATTGAGAATTTCACAAAACATTATGAGCATGTGTTAAAATTGGCCAGTTAAAATTATAGTTTCTTTTATTGTCTCTTTCAATTAAAATTATTTGTTTAAAAAACTTAGGTTAGTAAGTACCTTGAAAAATTAAATTTGATTATAAACAGCCCTTGTTCGTAGTTGGCTTTATCGCCCACTATTTAAAGGTCCACATGTTGTGATAGTTTTTTCATCTCTGAACAGATTAACTATAATGTTCTCTGCTTCTGGGTTTCCGGGCTGGAACCGCGTCACTTGTATATCTTCCGACGTTTCGTACCCATTTGTATGCCCATCTTCAGGGCTGAACTACTGCATTGAAACGTTTCAGTTTCGTTTCAGTGCAGTAGTTCAGCCCTGAAGATGTTCCATACAAATGATTACGAAACGTCGGCAGATATACAAGTGACGCGGTTCCAGCCTGGAAACCTAGAAGCAGATAGCATGGGCCACGACCGCAGAAGTCTACGTACCAGATTAATGTAGATATTCTTATGTTCAAACAAAAAAAATATGCTGATATATTATGCGATCTTTGGCAAATAAAGTGGCGTTAATCAAGGAAATGTAAAGATTTTATTTTAAGAATTGTATTTTCAAGTTTAATAGTTCACTTAAAAAAAGTTGATCAAAACGTATGGAATGTATAGCAAATCTATTTGTTGTGAAATGCTTGCTCATTGTGGACGTCAAAATATCAGACTCTAACTTGTTCTAGACTATGTTAAGCAGTACATACCTAATATTGAATTATAATATCTTTCCACAAAACTATTAATTTCATAAAAAAAGTGCAACAAATATTAATAATATGCTCCTCCACATTCTAAACAACATGCGAAATGTTTAAACAGCATTCCTTTAGAATCTATATTTAATTCATTACAGATTTGTGAGTATACGAATTCTTACTTCTTCTACATTGTTTATTTGAACACAAATATTCCAATAACCTGAAAATAATTCGTTGAGATTAATTGCAGTCCATTTGCAATCATGTGCTATCATTATCAAAATTCAAGTTTTGTGTTTGTGAGACAAATATCCCTGGAAATGTTTTAAGAACTTATTCGCAATTAAATTTTCGTCAATAAAGAACGGATTGATAGGGATATTGTTAATTATTCTAGCCAAAATATTGATTCTATTGTTATATTGACTACGGATTAAATTGTGTACTTCATCGTCAGTCCTTCAAAAATACATGTTAGAATAACAAAGGAATAGAATAAGACAAATTAAAACTGGATAAAGAATTAGAGCCTAACCTATAGTTTTTAAAGTTTATCGGCCCATTCAAAGAAAACAACGTTTTACCTGTAAAAAGTATTCTTAAATATTATTTTCATTTATGAAACTGAATCACTAAGGTTGATATATAACTCCTTTCCACATTAACTTTTGTAATTCTGTATACGCATTTCGACAACTAAGTTGTCATCATCAGCAGACAATTGCAAAGTGTCGCACCTGGTAAACCACGGCGAAAAATACAGTGTACATTTTGATTCTCAACGGTGCGGATCGCATATGGAGTTTGTTTTCGTACAGGTATTTTTCGCCGTGGTTTACCAGGTGCGACACTTTGCAATTGTCTGCTGATGATAACAACTTAGTTGCCGAAATGCATATATAGAATTACAAAAGTTAATGTGGAAAGGGGTTATATATCAACCTTAGTGATTAAGTTAATCAACCACAGGCTCCATCAAATTCAACTATGAAACTGAACAATAGTTTCGCAAAAGTCTGGTCTCTTAATTTTACCATTTTCATAACAAGCTGATGGGTAATAAATTTATAAGATATGTATTCATATTTTATTAATTAAATTCTTTTATATAATATATTTAGCCTCACTTACATATATATATATATATATATATATATATTCATTCCTAAAATTATTATTATTATATTAAATGTTATTAAACAGTCTACAGTTGTTAAGTGTTGTTAAATAAAAGTTATTTAATAATCAGTTATGTCTTCAATTTGTTGTATAACATTGGTATACGACATATAATAGTTCCGATTGATATCGGATAATTAGCTATCATGGACTTCTAAAAAGCTATTATTGTTTCTCTAGCAATTTGAAATAATTATTTGAACACTAATATGAAAGAATTTACTCTTTTATTGAATTTTTGACATTACTTAGTCGATAATCTCAATTAATTTTTTTATCGGACACTCTTCGTAAAGCTTTCAATATATCATCAATAATAATATATGGTAACGAGTATGAAAAACTCACGGTATATGATAGTAATTTTTACATAATAATGGTATCCATTAAAATTATCATGCCCTAAATATATAATAATAATAATAATAATTTTAATTCGATAATAAACATGCAGTATAGAAAAAGAACGAAACGACAGTAATTTTATAAAACCGGAAAGCAACAAGTTGTCTCTAAATTTAAAAGTCTAGTACATGTCATTCATTATTTTATGCTTGTGTTAGCTCTGAACTCATTCTAGTTAAAAACAATGTCAACATTTATTAAAGAAAAGCATACACAAGCATTTTCGTTTCAAATTGCTTTCATGAGGGTGAAACTTTGAACAATAACTTGTGTGTCATGTTCAACGGCTACGGTTTACTCAAGTGAAATGAGCTTTATTATTCAATTTAATTCAGGTAAATTAGAAAAGAAAATAAAATAAGGGCTGTTAAAACTTTGTCTTTCTAGTGTTACCGTATTATTCTTTGTCTTGTTACAAAAATTAAAGTGGATAACAATAAGAAATTAAGTAAGTATAGTATAGTCAGTTTTGGCTTACATTATTACATTGAAATAGAAATATAAGTGATATGTAAATAATAAATAAAATTTTATTAATTGGACAATCCTCTATATGGTATTTCTATTAAACGTTTCTATATCATTGGTTCCCTACCTGTATCCTAAGTGCTATACATGCAATTTCGCTGCCATTTCAGGCAAATGGAATAAATGAAAATGGAATTAAATTAAGAATGAAACACAAAAAGTTGAATTCAAATAAAAAAAACTAAAAACCAGACAGAAATTTACCAAGGCAAATTTCGCGTCTCCTCTAGCAGATGAAAATTGCTGCACTCTGCTGCCACTTTGCTCTAGTAAATTTAAAAATAATTATTTTTTACATAACTTCATTAGTTTGGAAAGCCATCAAAGAAGACGATTTTAGTTTTCATTCAACAGCTGTCTGTGATCGGCGCATCTTCTTGTCGTAGTTTTTCGTACGAATTATAAAAACAAAAATTTCTTTTAAAAGTATATACCTATTTTTTAGACAAATTTTAGTATATACATATACTCTCTTCTATCCAGCAATACTATTACTCCTAAACACCAATACTTTATAAGACAAGGCAGTAAGGGGATCTGCCATAGAGATAGATTCTAAAGTGGATACCTTGAATTATTGAGGTTGAAAACTATTGTTCAATTAAATTACATGTATTTTCTAATTAAAAGAAATTCAAAATTTAATGTCTATAAAATTTTTCTTTAAATTAACGATAGTCATAATTTTGTTTACAAGTGTCAAGATATAGAATTTTTAAATAATATTTTTAAGTAATAACAAGTACTAATTAAATAAGTTATTTCAACTAAACAAATTATATATTAAATAGAGTATTACTATTTAACGTACATTTTTTTAATATATAATAATAGAAAATTTAGTTCATTGTGTGGATGCCTTATATTAATTTGAAAGTTTAATTTTTTCCAAATTTTTGAGCTAGTCTTCTAAATTACTTTATAAAATTTTCTAGTGTATTTATCAATAATAAAACAGAAACAATGATATTTTTAAGAAAATTACAAAATCGATAAGAAGTTATTGGAACGAGAAGTTTAAAAATTTGGCAATCACAATCACACGAAATTGAAAATTAGATGAAAAAATCAAAGAAAGAGTGCAAACAGCCAAAATTTTTTTAACGTGATTAACGATATTAAGTATTAGAAAAAGATCCAAAGACCTTAAATTATAGTATACATGAAAATAGCAGTGCCAATATTGTACGATGTATAACCTCCAAGAAAAGAATGTAATAAAATAAATGGCTTGGAAATAAAACGCCAGGTAGATATAAACATAAAAAAATAACACAGTAACAGAGAAACTAAGAAATGTGTAAATAAGAACATAGTTGAAGAAAGTTAGCTGTGGCGATTTGGGCATCTATAGAGGACGAGAACAGATAGAATAACATGGAGGATACACGACACGAAAGAAGGGAAAAGGAACACCCCGAAAAACTTAAACTGAAGAGGCAAGGAATACAATAGACAAGACAGGTATCCAATAGAAGACAAAACGCCCAATGGTAAACAGAAAAAATGGAAAACAAAAATATGGAAAATAACTTCGGAAAAGAGAGGAAAAAACATTTTTGTTCAAAAAAAGAGGAAATTACCACTTTTTGAGACAAATAATTATCTTAATATAAATAATAATAATAAATATTATTTGATACTAAATTTATTAAAGACAATATTTCACGACTAAACTGAAATTAAACTTCGAACATTTAATTATTGTTTAAATAAAAGGTAGTTTGATAAACTTATAGATACATTCATATTTAGATAAATATATATAATGAATAAAGTTCAAGGTGGAAAGATTCAAATCTAATTATTTTGTAAACGCATAAAGTCACTTTGGAGCTTTTCTCTTCTAAAAGAAACAAAATTTATAAATTAAATATTCTCAAAATTTATCTTGTCATATATGTCAACATTATACATATATAGTATTCCTCCAAATAGATTTCTGTGGGAAAATTTTGTAAATCAACTTAATTAAAGATTATATACAGTGTAAATGCCGTTCAAATGTTTTTCAATGTTAAATATCATTCACATTAAAATGATGATGCATTTGTGAATAATATAATTATATTGTGTTTTATATACAAAATGCAAACGGTTTCATATAAACGCAAAAATATATACATGTACAGAACTAAGGAAATTATAAATAGTGTTTAAAAACATTTAGAAAATCTATTTATTTAAATGCCTGAATATTTTATTAAAATAAAGCAATATTGAAAATCATTTTACATAATTGTGTTCGATAAAGGTATTCACAAAATACACAAACGTATTTTATTTTTAAAATCATTGCTCTTCTATAGATCATAATTTTCTTGATGTGTTTCATTGTCTTACAATTCATTATTTATATTTTTAAATAATTTAAGCCATTATTTGAAATTATAAAAATTTAAAGGTCAGGTGATTGTTTAAAAGAATAAGCCTTTAAATTAGGTTTAAATAATTTAATTTTAAATTACTTTAATAATTCATTTTAAGTAAATATGTATACTAATACGAGACTATGGTCTATAAAATAGTGAAAAACAACGAAAAAATTAAATCGTATAGGTATATGTAAGGTTTACTATATTTCTTAAAAAGTATTGTAAATTGAAACTCTTTCAGTAAATGCAAAAATAAGAGAAGTGTTTCTAAAAATATAATATTGCTTTATTGAAATGTAGGAAACTAAAATATTCGCCCTTACCCATTAAGTATATTGGTTCAGGTATGTACAATAGTTTTGGTTTCAGACACAATATTGAACTAAGACGTTGATGGGATTAGCAACTAAAATACTAACAACCACCATTATGTGCGTAATAGTTTAATAGAATAAGTGATACTTAACATAGATTTCTGCACTCATTGTGATGATGGATAGTTAGTTACATGCTTATGTTAGAAATAGTTCATATCACTCGCGAAATATTTGATGTGAAGTACCTTACGAGTACGAGTATACGGCAAACAGGTATTCCGCGCCAGAATTAAGAAAATTTTACTTACCCTGTAGACTACTATTTAGGTCAGTTCATAGCTTGGCGGGGTTAGACACACCCTCGTATTGACGAACCGCAAATATAAGAAAATTTCTTCTGCTATCTGCGATATGTTGTACACGAAATTATTTCGTGTGTTCAAATCGATTTTAGTTTTAATTCAGAGCAAATTAAACCGTAAGTAAATCTAGAAGTGAATCAAGAAACGATGATATTTATGTAAATATAGTTCACGATAAAAGCAGATTAATATTATTTATCTACCTAATGTTAGGTTTTCACCCTATTCTTCACAGATTTTTCTCAACAGATAAATTGTTTAAGCACAATATTTAAATTTTTAAGCAATTCATACATAAAACATTTTCTATCTTAACATTTTACTTTTCTTAATAAAACAATATCGAATGCGTCGTTAAATTTATTAGAATTGGTAGTGGTACTATTAGATAACCTAATGAAACACAAAACTGGAATTATTATTATTCAACTGCCCGTCGCGGGTGTCGAATTCGACTACATTCATTGACTACGTTTACGCGCAAGCGTTATGGTTGCTATGCAATTGCAACAAAAACAACCGCCGTACGTTCATGTTAGACAGCACGGGATAGCGAATATATTTTATTAGGGGGAGAAGATGGTTACAATATAGTAAATACATGTGAACGATAAGGATAAACATCGAGGGATTCCGTGCGAATAAGAGCAAGATGACACGTACCGGGAATATACCGGCTTTACATCCCCTTTAATCTGATGCCGCTACTACCTACTACGTATCTACGTATAGTACATGTAGTATATAGATAGCTTTAGCCGTCTTTTGCCTTGTTTTCCTTTGGCCCCAATATCGTTATCGCCGGTTACAAAGATTTGTATAAAAGCTTAACAAAAAGCTATTACGCATTTTATTGAGCAAAGATTTCATAGTTTTAAATACCATACAAGTTGATATACTTGTGTATATTGGCGCTATTTTCAATCATGTTAAATTCTGAATGAAGATAAAGTAGATAATTGATAACAGGAAATGAGTCTGGAAATATAAAACAAAAGCGCCTACGTCAACTTTTTTTGTACAGTTAAACAGTAAGCATGAATTTTCTTATTTGTAATAATTTTATACATTTAACACGAAAGCAAGCTTATTAAATAAATGCGAATATAATTCTTAATGAACCCTAAATTTATTATAAGAACTAAGTGATGAAAAAGTATACATCTTTAGTGAATACCTTGCTAAAGTTTGTAACTCACTCCCATCTAATAATATTGTATAATCATAAATGCAAAGGTTGGAAAATATCTTGTTACACCTGATCAATTATCGCAAAAAGTCCCTGGGTCCGAGCTCGCAGTTGAAACAATTTTCAAGAGAGGCAATTGTGCTCTTTACAACGATTTGTAATCGAAAGTTATACTGGCCTAGTCTTTTACCACTGCAATTCAAACTATTTGAACACATTCTTATCAAAATAATTTAAATAACTAATAAACGAATTAATTGCAATATATCGGTTTGATTTAAAAGAAAGGCATTCCACGATTCAACGATTCAACAATGCCATAAGATTATAAATTATATTATGGAAAATATAAAGTGAAAATCATTTGCTTCAATATTTTTGGATATCTTGCAAACCTGTGGTAACGAGGACTTAAGGAGTTAAATAAAATAAAAAGAAAAGTATCTCAAAATACATATATCTGATATGAAAATCTTACCTAAACGGAAAATATTCATTAACTTACTATCAACTTGCCATTTTATTAATTTTGGTATCCCATAAGAAAGCATGCTCCGATTTTCTTGTTTATTACAGATTTCCCAACTACCAATAACACGATAAATGCTACGTTTGCAAAAATCAAATTCTCGGACATTATTCCATGAGCATCTGTAAACTTATGGCAATACTTAGGCTTGCTACTCTAACTTGGTTATATCGAACCCTCTGTTCACAAGTTCACCATCAAAAGCGAACCTATACGAATTATTGGATTGTCTGGAAGGTTGGCGTATTTTTGATAGATGACACTAATTTTATTTTGTAGTTGAATTTGATGGAGCCTGTGGTTGATTGACTTGATCAATAAGGTTGATATATAACCCCTTTTCCACAATTAACTATTTGTAAAATTCTGTATACGCATTTCGACAACTAAGTTGTCATCATCAGCAGATAATTTCAAAGTGTCGCACCTGGTAAAACACGGCGAAAAAATTGTACGAAAAATAAACTCCGTACGCGATCCGCACCGATGAAAACCAAGATGTGCACTACAATTTCAGTGCAATTTTATTTTGGTGTTTCATTTTTCTCATATTTTACCCTTTTACTTCTGTAAATTGAAAAACGCCGTCAAGCTTATGAAATCTTTCTGAAAGTTTACAATGACAGTACTCTACAAAAACACCAAAGCCAACGCTGGATTACGAAGATCTGTGCTGATTATTTTAATCTTAACGACGCTTGTCAATCACTGAGATCATTTCATGAACAAGCATTTCACCGTCAGTAACTTTACAATTATTATAATACTTAGTTTATTTCAGAATACTTAGACAAAAATAAACAAATGTTTGCTACTTAGTAAACTCCCCGACATTGGATTTTCTACCGCATTAAATACTGTCTTTTCTTATGGTTTAGCAGAAAACAATACGTTAATTGTTTCGGCCATTGGTCTGGGTATTTCTCACCTACGTCTTTTCATAAGAAAGCAGTCTGAGACCGATTCTTTTTTAAATTTTTATTAATGACCTCTATAGCAAGGTTAAGTGTAATAAGTTACTTTTCGCAAGACATGTAAGAGAGAGTATGTTTATGAGATTCTTTCGAAACCAAATTTATAGACTGAAATGCTGGTATGAAAAGAATAAGGAGGAAATAAATGTTTCTAAATGTAATATTCTTATTTTCTACTACCAACGCAGTCTTTATTCACATATATGTACATCAATATGGAAGCACTCCTGTTCAGAGTCCTGCTATTGTTAAACATCTGATTCCCACGAACTATTACGTGAACACATTAACTAACTTGTCTCCTCTTCATTAAGGGCGTTAGGTTTTGTTATATGTAATTCTCTTACGTCTCTATTCAATCTTACTTATTTATTTTGCTCTTATTCGTTCTAGACTTGAATATTCTCTGTCATTATGGTCTCCCCTTTATGTTACTTATTCAAATGCTTTGAAGAAATTGCAAAGAAAATTTATAAAATACTTTCATTTTGAGCACATTAGTGTCTATCCTGCACAAGGTATTGAACATTTATTTCTGCTTTACACCATTAATGGTGATGCATTAGAAGATCACGCAAAACATTCTTGGTCCATAATCGAACGGACGCTTCACATTTGCTAGGTCGCATAAACTTTCTTATACCCTATCACACTTCCCAATTATATAATGTATTTTCCTGCCCTATGGATAAAAATAAATATTATCTTAAAATCACTATTACATATGTAGAATGTAGCAATTATTTCAGATAAGATCTCGACCTATTCTTTTTACTAACATTATTAAATCGATATTATAACACATGGATCAATAAGTCCCGAGACTAACCCATAGATGGCGCTCGTAGTAAACCAGTAACCACGTCTTTCTAGAGTACTAACCTTTGCTTGAAACGTGTCAAAATTTTAAGTCGATCGGACCAGAAACAGCTGAGTTATCGAGGTTGGAGTAAAGTCGTTTTGTAGTTTGTTTAAACAATGGAAAAGACCGAGTTTCGTGTTCTGATAAAACATTGTTTTTTAATGGGTAGAAACACCACGCAAGCAAAACAATGGATTGAGAAATGTTACCCGGACTCTTGTCCATCAAAAGCAACGATTTGTCAGTGGTTTGCCGAGTTTAAACGTGGTCGTACCGACACAAATGACGCGGAACGCTCGGGTAGACCTGTGGAAGCCGTTACACCGGAAAATGTGAGTGAAGTGACAAAAATTATACTGGAAGATCGTAAAGTGAAGCTCCGTGAGATTGCTGAGATGACACAGATATCATATGGAAGTGTATTTACTATCCTTCATGAAAAATTGAGCATGAAAAAGGTTTTTTCCAAGTGGGTGCCGCGATTGCTCTCGATGGAACAAAAACAGCAACGAGTCGATGATTCAGAAAGCTGTTTATCGCTATTTACTCGCAACAAAAAAGATTTCTTGCGTCGTTACGTGACCATGGACGAAACATGGATACATCACTACACTCCAGAGTCGAAGCGGCAGTCATCTGAGTGGCGCACAGCTGGCGAAAGCCGTCCGAAACGTCCGAAAACGCAGCAGTCAGCTGGCAAAGTCCTGGCGTCAGTTTTTTGGGATACACATGGCGTGATTTTCATTGACTACCTCGAAAAAGGTAAATCGATCAACAGTGATTATTATATTGACTTACTGGTGCTTTTGAAGGAGGAAATCGCAAAAAAACGACCGCACATGCAGAGAAAAAAAATCCTTTTTCACCAAGACAATGCACCCTGCCACAAGTCGATGAAAACAATGGCAAAATTGAACGAATTGGGTTTTGATCTGCTTCCCCACCCCCCATATTCGCCAGATTTAGCCCCCAGTGACTACTGGCTCTTTGCTGATCTTAAAAAAATGCTCCAGGGAAAAAGGTTTGGCTCAAATGAGGAGGTCATCGCTGAAACTGAAGCTTATTTTGAAGCGAAAGATAAATTTTTTTATAAACATGGTATTGAAAAATTGGAAAAGCGTTGGAACCATTGTATCACCCTAAAAGGTGATTATGTTGATGAATAAAAAAAAATTTTGCAAAAAAAATGTTGTTTTCATTGTTAGTCTACTTATTGATCCATGTGTTAATGTTCACTAGTTAAAAATTATGTTTATTTGTAACTACTTTTTTTCATTAATTAATGTTATTTTAATACATTTATTATATAGTTATGTTGATGTAATATATTATTTTATAATATGTAACATACATTTAACATGTTAGTTTGTCCTCTTGTTAGATACTTATCTGTTGGGCAAATAAAAAATATATAAACCAAACCCAGTTTATTTATTCATTGTATGCAATGCAAAGGACTACAGAAACGTTAAACATCCATTACTTAAGCGTTCGCAGTCACATGACAAAACTATTGAGATGTACTCTATATGTGGGTTTCTCATAAAGTTTCTCTTGACAATGCATATAAATATCTACGATATGCTCTTTAAATGCGAGGAAAATAATCCTTTTTTAAATGACAGATAACTGGCGATAAAAAGTGGATTGTTTAAAACAATGCAGCGCGAAAATAGTTTTGGTTCCTACTTGAAAATTCGCCTCAACCCTCGACAGCAAACATTAATTAGAAGAAAGTTGTGGAAAGGAGTAGTACTTCCTCACGACACGCAAGATTACACACAAATTTGATCAAGCTTTTATAATCCGTTGTAGGTAGGCCTTCAAACCAATATTAACTATTTGCGTTTTTTCACTACTCCGTAAAATCTGCAATAAAAAATTTCATTGAAATCCAGAAGACAGAAAATTTGACAAATAATTAACTGTCTATTCTTTCTCCCATTATGCACAAATTTCATTTTGTAAGTACGGCACTTGCTTTTCTTTAGTATTATGTGGCACGAAGTTATGGAAATTTTTCTAAAATTTTAATAAATATTATTATTGACTTCTTGTCAAAGAGAAGATGTATTTTTATTTGATACTATAGATCTTGACTATTCGTCCAGAAATAAATTAATTTTAGTGAATTTAGCGAAACATTCCACTACCTTTCATGACAAATATTCGTTGTTGCTATCGTAAAAAGATGCTTTGATTTAAATCAAATTGAAACTGTATTAACAACGGAAAATGAATTTGCACATTTTGTTCCTAGGATTTCTTAATTTTGGCAAGATTTGCTTATTTTCCATGGCATAAAGGGTTTAATGGTCGAGGAAGCTGTGAGTTGCAAGGCGATCCAAGTGCTCTAATTAGTGTGTGCTAGTTGAGGAAACCATTAACTTTGGAACTATTAAATACCTTTGCAGATTCACATTTTACCACATAATCCTCATGAAATATTTGTTGGAAGAACACTATATACAAAAATGTATCTAGTATTCGCTAAGACATTTTCACTGCGTTAGAAATTTGGATGTGCTTTTATGATCCAATGATAAAAGGCTAATCCGACTTTCACGCACGGTTTTAAATGGCTTGGTCACGCATCGATTGTAGTTGGCATTATGTCCATAGGAAAGAAATTGACATTATCAGATCTCATTTGAAGCGTTCAATATTTAAATGTCTTTTACTGCAGGCCATATTTTCTAGTTTAGAACACAATTTGTAGACCATAGGATTTAAATCTGGACTTCCTAATGATCATTCAGTAGCTCGAATGAACTTTGGAAACGTGTCCTCAAGTCGAATTTGTGTTATTATTGCTTTCTGTGCTGAGGTGTAATTTTGTTGAAATATCCAAAGCTCTCCATTGAATAAAGTAGTACTGTTTGACAACTTGACACTATCGTAAAGATATCACTTTGATAGTTTGTATCTGTGCTTTTAACACCTTCATGTGACGCTTCCATAGCTAACTCTTCACCAGACTATAAGCAAGCGAGATGGCGTCCCCCTTTGGACTTTTCAATAACGCTTCCGACTTCTGTAGAGGAATGTTAATAAACATGGTCATTTCACTTATTAAAATATTTTTCAATAGTAAATATTCTTCAATCGAAATTTTCGCAATACCTATTGTCCGCGTACCGTTCACTATAATTACATCTTCGATCTTTCCAACATTATCTTCTTTAAAGCATCGATCAGCAAGTGCACTGGGCATTTTATCGAAGCCCAAATCTTTAACTCACTTCTGGTAATATCAGATATGCTTTTCTTCGATGTCTGCATTTCTCTAGTTTCGCTGAAACGGTTCTTGCCACTATAAACATATCGACGGCCTATTTTTAAAAGTTTTCATGACTTAGAGAGAGACCATTGATATGTATGCAAATTTGTAACTAAAATTTTTCTAGTAAAGCTGTATGATAATCTAAAATTTAAATTTGTAATAATGATATTCAAAATTAATTAAACGCATGTACCTGTTGAAGCAGGTAACTTTCAAATTAATTCGTTTGTTTAAATCTGATATCAATCTGGGTTCCTATTTATAAAAGGCATATAAAGAATAGAACAACCAAAGCATACGAAAACCCCACATGTTAACGCTAATATTTTACAATGAAAATTAAATGTTTAACCATGTTAGCTATTCTCAAAAGAATGTGTTAGCTGCGATAAAACGAACCGTATTGACATATTTTTTAATTATCATTTATGATATATAGTATCAACTTATTTATTTGTCGAACCGGTTTGAACAATATTTGCTTACTGGATATGATGTGCAACTGTATCGTTGAACAGATTTTATGTTGTATTTTTATATAGACTTTTTATTTTTTTTATTAATTTTTATAACGCAGTTTTTCTACTTAAATTTTTCTATACTTTTTCTCTTGGAACTATGCCATACATCAGAATTTAATAGTTTCACTTTTATTGAGAAAATTTCTATGCCCACACTTGAAATTCAGTTGTAAGAAGAGACTTTCATGGTCCTTTCTACTTAAAAGCCAGATGAAGTCGATCGATTCATTGTTGTTGAGTTAACACATACAGCAAAGTGTACAAAATAATCGTTCGAAATTGTTCATAAGGAAATTTTATTTTTTCGTAACACGAACATTTTTTTACAATTTTTACATTTTGTTACAAAATATCAAATTGTATTCTTACTTTTCAGTTACACTAATAGTGGCTTTTGAAAACTTTTTCACGAATCTATTTACTGCAAATACAGCAGGAAATTTTTTTAATGTAGTTTTTCAAGATTAAGTTGGGAATTGTATGTAACTCTAGAACATATGTGGGCAACAACCGGCCCGCTGTATTTTGATCCGGCCGTGAGACATTTTGAAAAACCCAATTTAAAAAAATATTACACTACTTACTCATACTCACGGAATCAAATGAGCGAGCAAGCCGAGTGGCGGCGATCATCAAAGTGTGAGGTGGCAAACATCAAAGCCTTTGATGTTTGCCGCCTCACTGGCGGCGCAACAAAAGATTATTGCTTCTCAATTGTTCTACACTAGACGATTCTAGATCATTTCTTCATTTTGCTTATAGCTTGAGCTACCGAAGCGATAACTTCGACATGCGATATCCTAGCGAAATGCTAGTGCCGTCAATTTGCTTTGTCACTTTGCGTGCATCGTGAGTGCTTACTAATTACCTATATTTTATTTTTAAGTTTATCGAACGAAAAGTAAATTAAAATAATATCTGGTGGAAAGAAACAAAAAGTAGATACAAAGGGTCGCCAGTTTCAAGGAAAATGGACTGAAGAATTCTATTTTATCTTGCACAATGGTAAGCCTATTTATTTGCTGTGTAATGAATTCACTTCAGTGATTAAAGAAATCAATATAAAGAGGCATTCCTCAACTAAGCATCCTACGCCGCACTCACTGACAGGACAAATAGGAAAAGACAAAATCTAGAAGCTTACCGCAAATTTAAAAAAAGAGCAGCAAATGTTTCATAAACAAAGAAAACAACTTGATAATGTTGTGAAAGCTAGTTTTATAGTTAGTTCAAAGTTGGCAAAGTCATTAAAACCATTTGCCGAAGGAGAATTTATCTCAAAGAGTGTATGTTAGAAGTTTGCAGTGTTTTATGTTCTGAAAAGAAAAATGAATTTGAAAGAATTAGTTCGTCAAGACGAACTGTTGTCCGACGTATAGAAATGATGGCTAGTGATATAAAAACAACATTGACTGACCGTATGACTGGTTTTGAATCATTTTCCATAGCACTAGACGAGAGCACCGATTTGTCTGACAGCTCAATTGGCTATATTTATTCCAGGTGTTGATAAAGAGTTCACTGTTACTGAGGAATTGCTTGCTTTACAGCCGCTAAAAGGAACCACTACAGGAGAGGACATATTTAATGAAGTTCAAAAGGTATTCACAAGTTTTGGCTTGCCGTGGTCAAAATTAGTTGAAGTATGCACAGATGGTGCATCTTCTGTGGTCGGTTTACGTAAAAGTTTCATCAGAATTTTGTATGAAAAAGCAACTGAATTAAATATGCAAAAAGATGATTTGATAGTCCTTCATTGCATTATCCAGCAACAGAACTTGTGTTCTAAGTCCATTCGACTCCAGAATGTTATGAATGAGGTAGTAAAAACCATAAATTTTATTCGCTCCGGAGAGCTTAACCATCGTCAATCCAATGCGTTTTAGGATGAAATATCAGCCGAATACGACGACGTAACATGTTATTGTGAAGTCAGAGGGCTAAGCAAAGGGCAACTGCTGAAACGGTTTTACGAACTTAGAAATGATATAGCAGATTTTATGCACATAAAAGGTAAACCACTATCTGAATTGAGTAACCTAAAATGGATATGTAACTTAACATTTCTGGTCGAGGCTATTTGAATAATTTAAATTTGAAACTTCAAAAGCAAGGACAGTTAGTAAGTGATTTGTACAGCCATTTGAAAGCGTTTCAGAACAAAAATCCGCTTGTGGGAGGCACAGATGCTGTCTGGTAACAGTTACCATTTCACCACGCTCTCTGTGTATAAAAATATTGCTAATGCTCAATATGCTGAAGAACTCAAATTACTGTCGGAGCAATTTTCGAACAGATTTAACGATTTCGAAAACTGCTTCTATCTATTTAGTACTCCAACAAAAAGTAATGTACAAAATGCTCCAATACACTTGCAAATGAAATTGATTGAGATTCAAGAAAACTCACTCCTAAAATCTAAATTTGAAGACGTGGAATTGTGTGATTTCTATAAAAAATACCTCAAAGAAGACCATTTTCCACAGCTTAGAAAATTCGCAAGAAGATTGATTTGTGCGTTTGGCAGTACTTATAAATGCGAACAGTTCTTTTCAATGATGAAAGTTAAAATCAAAATATCGTACAAGGCTGACTGACGATAATTTGGAAAATTCTTTACGTCTTTGTATCAGTGGAATTAATCCAAACATCGACGGATAAGCTTCCCAAATTCAAGGTCAATTGTTTCATTGATTTCAGTGTCGCTATTTAACTTTCGTAGTTTGTAACAATTTCAAATTTAACGATTTAATTATAATGTTGTACCTATTTTTTTCATTTCATTTTGTTATTTTAATAAATTGTGTTATAATAACATTGTCGTATCATTCCATGTTTGATATCTATCGCTAAAAATTATGAATACTACTTTAAAACACACTATTTCCACTACTGTAAAATGCACTACTTTTAAACGCGGCCCGCGGACGTATTTGTACATTAAAGTTTGGCCCACAACATGTCAAAGGTTACCCATACCTGCTCTAGAACATAATTTCGTTTTTTTACAAATAGCGAGTCTTGAATATCTGACGTCAATGATAATTTAACAAGCAAATACCTACATCGCCTTGTAGGGTTTAAATACATTTCCAAAAAGCTGATCGCAAAATGAAAATAAATTTCATGAAATCTGTTTTGATTTCATAAAAAAGAATTAAAAATGCCACTAGATGTACAATTAAAAATTGATTTTAAAAATATCATTTACAATTAATGATAGAACCATTTAAATCGAAACTAAAATATGGATACAAGCATACATATATACGAGGGCTAATGCCTTTGGTCCGCCCCTGGCCCATTTATAAACCAAAACAATTATTTATCTACACGTCGTATTGTAACCCGCTATGTATAGACTAAGGCAGCAAGCTTACAAGTCAGAACCTGTTAAAGTGTACCTACAGTAGACGCCAGAGGGCGAGAGAGTCACATACAATACCGATCGCTTCGAGCAACGAGCTGTGATTAAATACTTGCGTTTAAAAAAGATGACTTCAACTCAAATTCATCAAGATTTGCTGGGGGAATCTGCAGTATCATATTACTTAGCAAAAGGTAGTGTCGTGAGTTTAGATCTGGTAGACAGTCGTATACAGACGAAGATGCAGATGAAGCGCCCATAACTGTCACTACCCAAGAAAATTTTAAAAAAAGCCCATGATCTGCTGCAAGATCGACGTGTGACTTAGACAACTAGTTGAAGATACTGGTCTCTCATACCATGCGGTATATAATATAATTACTGCAGAATTAAACATGAAGAAATTGTCTGCAAGATAGGTATATGTAAACAGATACACACAAAGAAACTCGAAAAGATATTTACAGTCGTCCTTTAACGCGGTATAGACTCGACAAAGAAAATTTTCTTGCAAAGTCATCATCATTATGATGTTGAGACGAAAATACAGAGTAAGGCGTGGACACATCGAGGTTCGCCACCGCTGAGAAAATTCAAGATGCAACCTTCAGCAAGGAAGGTCATGCTATTCGTATTTTGGGATGCTGAATGCGTAATTTTAGTAGATTTCCTGCAGAAGGGGGTCACAATTACAGCTGCTTATTATACCAACTTAATTTCCAAACTACCCGACGCGATAAAAGAAAAACGTCGGGGAGCAGTTGCGCAAAGGGGTCCTCTTTCATCAGAATAACGCACCACAGGTTCGCAATTGTAACAGCCGCAATAACTCAGGCAGACTTCGAATTAGTTGAACATTAGCTAGATATGACCCCAGCGATTACCAACTGTTTCCAAAACTTAAAGAACACTTGCGTGATTAACGATTTCAATCAAATAATTTTGTGATATGTGCAGCAAATCAGTGCTTTGCAGAGATTGAACAATTCTTTTTTTTCGGGAAGTATTAGAAATGTTAGAACATCGATGGAAAAAATGTGTTATCCTTAATGGAGACTATGTAGAAAAAATAAAAGTAAAATATTTGAACATTTTTTATTGTGAGTGGGTTAGAGGTAGAGTTAAGAATACACTAAAAAGGAAATAAATGAACGATTCTAATCAGTCTATTGAAGAAAATACGAGTCTGCCACCATCTGTTACTATCAAGGAACCAAGAGTAGAAAATTAGTTAATGCTGTATTAATGCTTTCAAAAATATGGTGCAGTGTTCTTCGAGGATTAGCTTTAACCAAGATACTTATTATTTGCTCGAAATGAGAAAGTGTATAAAATAAATTATTTTTAACTAACTACAACTTAAGATGTGTAGTCCGCTTCTAAACTTCATAATTCTTTGTCGGAGAGTGATTTTTCATCAACTTCTAGTAAATCGAATCATTATATATTACTACATCTTCAAGTTCAGTCGCTAGGTCCAATATATTTTACTGAATTTCAGAAAATTGTATTGCATTCTGGTTGTATTTTATTAGACGACGTGATCTCATTCTATAATTCACTAATGTTGTCCACTGCACCTTTAATACTGTATTTTTGTCAAATGAATAACTGAATAGTCAATTTCACTAACAAGTTATTGACAATTTTTTTTGTAAATAGCCATAAAATTTCTTTGTTCATGTGGTTAATAATAAATTAAGGCTCCTTGGCCAAGAGAACCTCAACACGAAACACACTCAAACTTAATTCTCTTTCAAAAATATTATTTTTAAAGTATATAACTTAGTTTTATACAATGATCCAACTCACTTTCGTTTACTAATTATTATTAAGGGTATAACGATTACAAAATGCAAGTCGTGTCACGTATCATTTTAAAATTCTTATAGTGACTAATCTTTAAGAAATATTATTTTTAACGTAGTTATAATTCGTTTAATTAATAGCTTCTTTAATCGTTTCTATTATTGGCCAATCTCTAATTAACTACAGTAATTACCTTTCAGCTCACCCATACCTTTAAAGCATTTTTTAAAAATAAAAATGGTCGATATTTTCCCATTTCTACATAAATGTAATATGTTCGCTATTTGCCTTTTTCATATATCATGTTCGAAGTACAGGGCTTACCCAGGGATGAACATATATATATAATACTTGCATAACCTAGTCTTACAAAATTATTATTTTACTATACGTCGACATTGATTATTTTGTTACTTTCTTATTAAATCTAATTAAAGAAAGTATTCAATTTTGTCGTTTTTCTTTTTACTATTATGTTCAGATTTTCAAATGTCTCCGAGCTATGACATTCATTATGAAAAAAGTATTTACTTTTTACATTTATTGTAACGCTATAGCAAACATGGAACCCCTTAACGAATTTATTTTTCACGTGGAGTGTAATAATAAATTTGACGCCCTAACATGGACCAATTTTAATACACATATTTTAAATTAGTAACTAAATATATTATTATATATATGAGAAATATCAAGAAAATTATTAGATGATAAACAAGAAAGGGAAATACAGAACAATACAAGAAAGAAGGCTCAAAAAGAAAAAAAAACAAACCAAACCAATTGAAAGTAGAATACAAAAATGATATAGAACCCAGAAAGAAGAAGGCGTGGAATACTGATCATGGTAAATTGTAAATTGCAAGAAAAATAGAAAAAACTCAGAGGATAAAAACTAATAAAAGGCAAACTACAGAACGGATACCAAGGAACATGCATTACAGTGAAAAGGATTACAGTATTTTTTTACAGGTAATTAAGGACGAACGAAAGAACATACAAAGCAATAACATAAAAAAGAATTGGAAAATAGACACATAGAACATGAAAGGGGTTAATACCAAGCAGAAGGAACTGATGATGAAATTCACAAATATTAATCAAAAAGTATTAAAACTAACAGAAACTAAAATGAAAAAAATGCATGTGCAGAAAGAAGTGTAGGACGTGTTATAATATATAGAGGGTAGAAAGAAAAGAAAGTTATCTGCTTCTGGGCTTCCGGGCTGGAACCGCGTCATTTGTATATCTGCCGACGTTTCGTACCCATTTACATGGGACATCTTCAGGGCACAACTACTGCACTGCAAATGGGTACGAAACGTCGGCAGATATACAAGTGACGCGGTTCCAGCCCGGAAGCCCAGAAGCAGATAGCATGGACCGCGACCGCGGAAGTCTACGTACCAGATTAGAAAAGAAAGTGTTTGGACAGGAATTGTATAAATCATAAAAAGAAAAATATTGACAAAATAATCATATAGAAAGCTACCACAAAGAAAATCCTAAGAATGGAATAAGAACAGAAGAAGACATACCGTATATACTATTCTTATATAGATCATATAAAGGGGGCCCAAAACAGAACCCGGAGAAATTCTGGGGTATGGATCAGTAAAAAGTATAAACGAAAGCAATAGAATATGTCATTATTGAAAACTTTAAGCGGGTATGAAGAACAATTCAAAAATTTCAAAAAAAACGGCAGGAAAATTCGACGAAAAGACTAAAAGTATAAATGTACAGAGATTAAATGGTTTTGCATATTGAACGACCTAATACAAAGAGTGCTAAGAAAGTTTTGCAATACGACGCAACAATAAATCGTAGGAAGCTGCTTGGTGCTACATGTTGAGACATGTTCATACGTGCATAATAGCCGCCGCGTCATGTCGATGGGCTCAGTTATTCATTAGCAGTGAGAGTGTATAGTGCTTGCGATGGCATCGTGATCACGAAATGAGATAAGGGCAGTTTTGCGTTATAATCTCGTGCGTGGTTTAAACAAGCAGTTCTTCGAAGAAATGGCTCTTGCACTAGGTGATGTTTGTCCACATTGCACAACGATATTCAGGTGGTATAGATAATTCCAAAGGGTAAATTTACCTGTGGAGAATGCTGAGAGGCCGGGAAAGCCACGAACGTCAGTTACGAAGGGAAACGTCACTACTGTGAGGAAAATGCTTGGCAAGGACAGGCGAGAGACCTACCAATAGATAGAGGGTACTTTAGGACTAAATGCACCAGCAATTCGTTCGATTCTGCATGATCATTTGCACACGAAGAAACTTTATTCTCTCTGGGTGCCGCATCGACTGACTGAAGAGCTGATGACACGACGTGTGACTTGGGGCCGTGAGATGCTAAAAAAGTTTAATAAGGAACAATCTCGGTATATGAACAACATCGTGACAGGTGACGAGACTTGGCTGTACTATTACGATGTGCCGACCAAAGCTCAAAATGAAGTTTGGCTCTTTGATAATGAGAACACACACGTAGTTGTCGGAAAATACTGATCTGTAAAGAAGAAAATGAAAGCTGTATTTTTCAAACCGAATATTTGACCACGACAGGATTGAAACCTCTCGAGCACTCTCCCTACAGTACAGATCTTGCTCCCTGCGACTTTGCACTGTTCCCGCATCTGAAAATAAAGCTAAAAGGGAGGCGGTTTTCCAGTGACGTCGACCTTCTGCGGGCTTGGGACAACGAGTGTGCTTTACTCCCTAGTAAAACTTAGCAGAACTGGTTTAAAGATTGGTTTCGGAGGATGGAGAGGTGTATTGAGTGTAGAGGAAATTACTTTAAAAAAATTAAATAAACAAAGCCGTATTGCAAAACTTTTCTAGTACCCTTTGTAGTAGGACATACTTGCTTTAAACATGAGGACGTAAATAAATATAACCGGAAAGTCCCGAGTAAAAACAAAAGGTCCATAATCGTCTTCATAGTTTTAGAGAGAAAATACAAATCTAAATTAGAAGACTAAACGTAAAGAGAGGTAATAGCATAAGCAGTAACCATTACATTTAGTGGAATCTAAGTTTAAGACAAACCTGAAAACTAAACAAAGTAAAACAACTCCTATAAGAAAATTAGAATACTTGTATAAATATAATCAAGAAAGCGGCAGTAGAAATTTGTGGAGTAAGTACTAACAAAAATAGAAGAAAGGAAACTACTTGGTGGAGTCAGTTGATAAAAGGTGAAATCGAAAAGAAAAGTAAGTTATAGAAAATCTACTTAAGAGAAGGAAAGGACAAGAACACAAAAGGTATAAAAGCTAAAGGAAAATAAAATAATAACCAAAGAAGCCAAAATGAAAGCATGAATGGAGTTTGGAGAAAAGATGGAAAAAACGTCCAAGGAAATTCTAAGATGTACAGGAAACTTGAGAAAAGATAAGAAAATCTCAATACATAACATAAAAAATAAACACAACATGCAATAATATTAAGAGTAAATCATAAGCAGGTGAGAATACGAGAATACTACATGGAGTTATTGGGTACGGAAGCTGTAATAGAAAACATACATGAAGAAGAAGAAACAGCAGTTTGGGCAGAGAGAATATAACACACTCAGAAGAAATAAAAGTTGATTTGGTACAGAAAATGGTTAAAGAATTAGAAATATGAAAGTTACCAAGAATAGATTTTAAGTCTGAAATGATGGATTTGGAAATTTGGATAGAAGTACTAACTAAGCACTGCCTTGAAATCAACATAAAAAACCGAAATAATGGGTATAGGTAAAAAAGAACCTGTAACAAACAAAAATATGAGCAAATGAATAACTGCAGCCAACTACATAAAATATAATACCTAGGCGCAATAATGATGGAAAACCGAAGGATTCCAAAGTAAAATAAATAACAGAATATCAAATACAAGTAACATTTATAGAGCACTGTACGTTATATGCTTCAATAAAAGAGCAATAAGTAAAGTAACAAAGGTAAATATATATGTTTACTCATGTTTTTGTATGACTGAATAAGTAACGTTAACCGGTAAGTTAAGAAATAAAATAGAAGCAACAGAAACGAAAATACTGAGAAAAATAGGAAATGTAACCTAATAGATAAAAATAGAAGTGAAAAATTCGGAGATTTAGAGTAAGTATTATCACTAAAGTAGAGACACAACTCGGATGGTACATCGTAAATACGGAGAAAGACAGGACTGTAAAAACAGTGTGGGAAGTGAAACTAAGCGAAATGAGAGGTGGAGATAAACCAAAAAATACATGGAATGCAGGAGATACAAAAGTATTGGCGGAAAAAGGGCCCTCGTGGCAGGAGACAAGGACGAGATCAAATGACAGGAAAGTACAGCGAAATATCGCCATCTCTATGCCCATGGTAAAAGAGAAAACAGAATAAGTATATATTACAAAGAACCATCCAAAAATTTAATATTTTTTTAGCTTGTGAATTCCGCGGTCGTTGTCCGGTTACTTCATCTTGGCTTTCGGATTGAAACCGCGTCCTCTCTACTTCTGCTACCGACGTTGCGTCTTCTTTTTATTTTCAGAAGAGAAAATATCAGGATAATTAAATTTATATTCTAGAAGAATACATACATATATCATCTGGCAATTCAATTTTAAAGCAAATAAAAGAAAGCAGTGCTGAATATTCAATGTTTGGTATAGAAACGGAGTACAGGGAAAAATTTGGAATAAGGAGAGAAGAAAATTGAAATTGTAATAACACTCAATATTAAACTAAATAAAACGTTCAAATATTTTTGAAATTTTATATAAATCTGAAGTAAAAGTTTTAGTGGGAAAATTAAATATTGTAGAAAACGATGTAAATCAATTCATAACAGCGAAAGAAATTCATTATTTATGTTAGGTAAGAAAGAACACAGAAGAAATAAATAAGATATAATTTGGCATAATGTAAGGTTCTCAGCCTATCGGATATTACAGGATAAAATATTTCGCTAAACTCAATCAACCCGATTCAACCGAACTGAACTCAATCAGACCTAAGTTGGTTCAGCACGCCCTCGTCCAGCAGGACACAACACGACGTAAAGCAATCTGAACCAATAGAATTTAGAACAACAAAATTAGATCCAATTTAGCAAATTAAATCAATACGACAATAAAATATATAGCACATTGCAAAAATAAGGTAGAAAAGTTTCAGAGAAGAAAGAGCCTTATGTTTTTCTCGTCTTTGATTTTTAAGTCTTCGCCTTCATTATACAAAGATTGTAAATCCTACTTAATACAATATTTTGTGTACTTATTTGTATTATTTTGTGCCTATTTTTTCTTCAGATAAATTTGTTGGTAAATATTAATACAAAACTTATGAAATATAATACATATGTATATGTAAGTATCTATTTTGCATCTTGATTTATAAATTTCTTAGATTTCTTTTGTTACCATCTACTTTATTTATATTCATCATAAATTTCATATGCTATTTAAATAATTTTAAAAAATATGAATTTCAGTAAAAATCTATTCTAAATTTATTTATTTAAATTTATTTAACTTTAGTTTTTTCTTCGTTAACAATTTCCATCCTGTTTGTTATTATTAGCTGCTCATGTATTATTGAAGCACTACTATGCAACAACCTAATTATACAAAATATCGAACAGTAAATAAATATCAAATCCTACGAGGTATTTACCTTAATCTACGACATGTTCATTGAATTTAGTAGGCGTAAATTGCGGAAATGGCATTGTGAGACATTTAACATCTCTATTATTGCAGAATCTTTTGTAGATGTCATTTTTGCTCCATTTCAAATGTCAACCAACTATGCAAATTTGCAGACTAAATTACCGAATTCATTAAAAATTCACTTACTTGTAAGCCACTGCTTTCTATTCAAAATACAACAGTAAATAAATAAAATATCCTTCAGAACAAATAGTATGAGCATAATTAAATCCAATTTCTTGTGTTGAATCAGAATTAAAACATTCTTTGACGTTAGTTCACAAAATATGAGAACTTCTTGAGTTTGTAATGGTGATTATTGTTTTTAGATTCTTCAATTACAAGAACATCGAAAAGACGTATATGAACGTTTCAGACTTTCTAGCACACTTTCATAGATTTTTTCACACTTGTATATACAGCCTGTTTCAAAAAGAATATACGTATTACAAAGTATTATTTTGTCCAAACTATCGATCGCTGCGCCTCGACTCAGCTATTCGAGAAACGAATACATAGTCTAGTTTATTTAATAGCCGCTAGATGTCAGTTGTCTTCTGTTTTTCTTGGTAACCGTCATATGTTTAAAATGGCTACTCCACAGCAGAAATCATTTTGTGCTCTCGAGTTTGCGAAGTGCAATTCCGTGATTACAGTGCAAAGACGTTTCAGGTTGAGCTACCAAATTGATCCTCCGAATGGGTGGATCATTCGTAGATGGTATCGACAGCTTGTAGATACAGGATGTGTATGTAAAGTTACAACTGCCTACAAGAACAATTTGGCGTGTTTTGAGACGTCGGTTGGTTATGAAACAAGTTACAGTTTTTACAATCTCTGCGTCCTGATGAGAAACGGAAACGTATGGCATTTTGTAACAAGATTGATGATGGTATTGACAACGATAACACTTTCGCACAACGGATCGTGTTCAGTGATGAAGCGACTTTCCATGTTAGTAGTCTGGTATACAAACACAATGTTCGAATTTGGGGTCTACAGAACCCACATGCAGCCATTTAACATGTACGAGATTCGCCTAAAATCAATGTGTTTTGTGCGGTATCCCGATCATCTGTTTACGGCCCATTCTTTTTTGCTGGAAACACGGTTAACGGTCAGCAGTATCTCGCTATGTTACAAAACTGGTTGTTTCCGAGGCTACACGAAAACAACTTCATTTTTCAACAAGACGGGGAACCCCCTCACTGGAGTCGCCAAGTGCGTGAATATCGGAATGAAACTCTACCGAACCGTTGGATTGGTCGTCAAGGAGTAGGCGAGTTAGCATGTCTTAGCTGGACTCCACGGTCACCGGATTTGATACCCTGTGACTTCTTTCTGTGGCGTTTCGTTAAAAACAATGTTTATGTACCACCACTCCCACAAAAGGTGGAAGAGTTGAAGAACCGGATCCGTACTACCATAACATCAGTGACGAAAGACATGCTTGCCTGAGTATGGGAGGAATTTGAGTATCAATGTGATATTGTTCGTGTCACTGATGGAGGACATATTGAACATCTGTAATTTGAACTTGTGAGGTTCGTAAATATGTGTGTAAAGTTTCATATTCGTATGTCTAAAAGTTTAATAAATATATGCATTCGAAGTACGTATATTCTTTTTGAAACACCCTGTATTTTACACTTATAAATATCAGCTTGAAACATTGTGACAAATGATTGTCATAAAAAAGAATAATCATTTATCATACATATATCGACCAAAGCCGATGGGTGCGTGACTTCTTATGTTATCATATAACTATTAAAGATGCACCACGTAGAAGACGTCCAAAATCCGCCACTATATCGAAAATTGTTGAAAAAGTGTATGCTATGATGTTAAAAGACCGTCGTTTGAAAACATCTGAAATAGCTGTAAAGATCTCTAAAGAACGTGCAACACACATTTTGAATGATGAATTGGCTATAAAAAAAGTGTTCTTGATTGCTCAGTGTTGATCAAATATTGGTGGGAATGAAAACTTCTCGAGTGTACTTGGAGCGTTAACGAAAAAAACATGGTATATTTATATGCCACCACAGATGAGACTTGAGTTCACCTTTATACATCCAAAACCAAACAACAATCTAAGCAACGGCGATACAGTGGCTCTCCTCTTGCATAGAAGGCGATGACTATTTCATCTACAAGAAAGATAATGCATTCCATTTTTCGGAATGCATGTTATTCTTCTTGTTGAAAAAGTCAATCCTCCAAAAGGCCAAACCATCACAGGCGCTATTACACGAGTCTTTTAGACCAATTTAAGAAAAATTAATAAAAAGTGTCCTGGTTTACCAAGAAAACAGATTTTTTATCAGTGAAACACATTCAATTATTGTAATGGCAAAAGTTAATTGCAGGTCAGAAATTTTCAACAGACAATAACGTTAAAAATACTGTAAGTGCTAATTTTAACAAACTCGAAAATTCTGAATTTTATTAATGCATAGAGGTTTTGGAGGTGACAAAGGATTATGTTGAGAAGTAAACGCAATTTTAACGGAAAGTTCTGTTTTTTATTTTCATTTCGCGAACTTTTCAACTTATCCTCGTATGTCTATCTTTATAAAACATTTTAAAAATTAAAAGTTTAATTTCATATTTAATTTATTAAATATTTAAAAATAGAATCTACTGTCTACTTTGTTTTTAAAATATATTAAATTTGTTATTAGTGTGTTTATTTTTATTGTCTATGCCCTATTTTCTATCTTCTTCGAACATCTTGAAAATTATAAAATTCTTATAAGTTTTTTTTTTAAGCAGAAATGGATAAAAATATTAATAAGGGAAAAAATTATAAATATACTTACGTTTAATGAATGTTGAATATCATATGTTTGTATAATATAAAAATATCAAAGTTGATACTTCTCTTTCCACAAAGTAGTTTTTTATGCTTACTTCGACAATAAAGTTGTTATTATCAGCACTACAAAAATTAATGACATTCGGAGCACTAATATATACTTTACTAATAAATATTGTACTTTCTCATTAATATATTGTGCCATACAATTGACTGTACTGGATCATAAAAAAACTGCTTTACCTATAGTCATGTTTAAGGCAAACCACGTTGAAACTATGCAGGCTACAAAACCTTAAAAGGACTGAAAAGAAAAATTAACCCGAATAACAAGAAATTATATTTGTCTGTAAATAATGTTTTTTATGTGTAAATGAATGAATAAAATTTTTATTATTTTCTGTATGCATGTTATATATTGATATCATCTAATAAGAACAGAAATATTTTCTAATGATAAATATTTGAAATATTTGTATTCCAGACCGCCCGTTTTCTAAAAAATGAGTACATAATATGTTAGAAAACGAGTACTTTATACTATTTGTTTCTACTTTCCTTTTCTTAAATAAATTTGAATAATCTTATTTAGAAATTGAGTTTCATTTTTATATGAAGTGATTGGTATCATTGCCGCCTGGTAATATGAAATTCAAATACTGCGATCCCGGAATTATTATAGTTTTTATTAACATTACTTACATTTTTTTTTAAAATATAAAAATGTGTGATATAGAAACAAATGTATGTTGTGCTACACCTGAATTATATATGTACATACGTTACTTGTATAGCATTTCTGTTAAATGTGCTTAAAAGTTTGAAAGCACGACAAATAACTGAGATATCTATATAAATATTCAATAATGCAACATTGAAAAATAAAGAAGTGTATAAAAATGTTTTTTGAATACTGTTTTGCATTTCATTATAAATGTTAAATAAAAAAATAATTTTGTATATTTAAACACGGGAAATTAGCGAGTAAACAAATTTACTGCCCACATCACTTTTTTGGTAATATTATCGACTATATTGTGACACTGTATAATAAGTTAAATAACAGCGCTAGAGGACTCTATGCGAAACGTCCAGTATTTAACGTTTTTCTATATTCAACATCTTATTGGTTATATTTGTAAGTACATCACGTGTAATGTAACAGACAATGCTGGTTGGTTCGTTTAAAATATTAGAAAAAGAAGTTTGAACAAACTGAATTTCGATCTGAATAGTTGTTTTCAATCTTTGGTTAAAGTACTTATATTCTTATGTGTTAATTCATACTTATTAGTATTAGTGTTTGAGTCAATATTATTTTAGAGCTAAAATGAATAATAAAGGTTATTCTAGAAATGTCAGAGCTCCTCTGACACATCTCAAACATCCAAATAAAAAGGCAGCAGTATATGAAAAGGATTGTTATACAAAAAAAGGTCAAATGTCAGATAGTGATGAAAGTTCAGCTAGTAGTTCTGACACAGGTGTTATACTACAACCTACAGAAGCAGCACAATTATCATTAGTAGCAGAATTTGATGATTTAATTAGATTGTACAAGCAGCGTCCAAATAAGATTGTAGAAGAGACTTTTCGTGGCTTTGTAGAACAAACAAGAGAAATTCTTATACTGCGGCATGTTGCTGTTGAAGAAAGCCGTAGGTTACAGTTGGAATTAGATAAAAAAAATCATGATTTGAGTGATCTTGAAAGCAAATTGAAATATGCACGAAAACTATTAGATCAGGAAAAGAGACACACTCGTCAAACTGAAGAGGAAAGGGATCATTTAGTAAATAATATTTTCAATATATCTTGGTGTATCTAAATTAAATTATTTTAGGAAGCACAAATTTCAACTGTACGAGATGTTTTAACGAAAGATTGTAGAAATGAAATATCAGATGAAGCAAGAAAGAAACTGCAATTTCTTAATTGCCAATATCATGTTAATTATAATCCAACTTTGAATGGAAGGTCAAGTCCACCATTGAGTGCAATTCCTGAAGTTAATTCAACAGGTATTATATATAAGATAATCATATTTTATATTATTTATAAAATTGTTTAATTTTATTTTATTAAATATAACTAAAACATTTATTACTTACAAAAAAATTGTACAATAAAATGAAATACTGTTATTCCATTGTATTTGTAAATGTAAACATTATTTGCTTTAAAATTAAGTAAAGTTTTATGTGAGCAATTTTTATGTGAAACGTTATTTTATCAATATACTAACATATTATCATGAAATTTATATCATTTTTAGGTTCACTTTTATCTGACTTTAGTTATTCAAGATCTGAAGATGAATTAGATGCTACTTCTCTTAATAATGGACTAAAATGGAAAAAACATAGATGCAGTAAGGATAATGCTGGCGAACCAGCTGTGAAGAAACGGCGCTCATCTGAAAATAAAACTGTTGAAGTATGTATTTAAACATTTTAAACAAATAGTTTACATTATATTACAAAACAAATAACATTAAACATGACATGATAGTTTGGGGAAGATGGAATTTATTTAATTCATTTAAAATATTCCTCATAGAAAAGTAATCGCTTTCAAGAAAAAAATATAGAACAACCATAATGAAATAATGATGATTGCCTTTTCTAGATAAGCAAAAATGAAACAGTAAGAGCAACAACGACATTAACATTGGGAAAAGATGGTCCTATAACAGCTACTTCTGTGATAGAATCAGTTCCTGACAAGGAAGCAAATAATAATACGCCAAGAACTACTGCTGCTAGACCTACAGCACCACCTGCCAATTTGATATATGATTTATGGCAAGCAAGTTCCCGACAAACAAATTCACCTAATTTACGTCAACATAATTTGCATGCCAAAACTATTGTAATGCCAGATACATGTGGTCCATGTGAAAAAAGAATAGGGTTCGCTGAAACAGCGCTAAAATGCAAAAATTGTAGAGCTATATGCCATACTAAGTGCAAAGATAATTTGCCGTTGCCGTGTATTCCTTGTGTTAACACGCCAACACAGAAGAATGCCACTGTAAGTAACCCGAATAGTTTTTATTAATTTTTTACATTTGAGTTGTATCATAAAATATTAGTAATTTTCTAATTGCTTGCAATTAATCTAAAAAAGTACATTTAATCCATTAAAAACTCATTTGTATATAAATAAATAAAACAAACTACTTTTTCTCAAAAAAAAAATTTCAGTAAATTGTAAAGTTTCAAGTTAAAAGAAACACGTTTGTGATTAAAATATCCATTTTCTAAGTTTTAAAATTTATAATACTTTCAAATTTCACATTCTTGTTCTTTACTATTTTACTCGATTTAATTTCTCCAAGCCAAAACTAATTATTAATATTACATAGCCATACGAGAGATGAGATATCATCAATGGTCTGATGGCAAACTTATACAGTTAGATCTATAAGCAGGTCTAAGTTAATATCACCCGTTTTGCATCACATAGAATGCTCCCGACATATTTTTGCAGTCTCTCATGAACGGCACATCTGAAATTTAAATACGTCGACGCGGTATTGGTAGGGATCTATGCCTTTATAATATGAATTTTTTTGTTGCGATTGCCTGTGATCCCCAAAATAAAGCTAATAGTAAAAGATATGTTACTTAAGTCCTACCTAAATGCAATGGAAAAAACCTTTCAGAATACAAAGATGTGTTTTATTCTACCTCCACAGCTAGTATATAGATTATATGTTTTTAAAGAATGTGTTTTTTCATTGAATACTGTCCTGAAATTGATATTTAATAATCCAAGCATTCATGAATCAGAACGAAATTTTCAGTGTTTGTGTAAATTGTCAATCTCACTGAGTATCATTGACTTGTATTTATCTTTTACTCCTCAGTTTACTGATTAATGGAGTAAGTCTCAATAGTCTGGACATATATTATAGAAACATTAACAAAACATCTTAAATAATTAATGTAATCTGCAGTCTTTCTTGGGTTTTTAAACAACACTCCAGATCTAGTGTTGTATGTCTGAGATAATGACGAAATATTTTATTTCTTCTTCCAATTTTTTTTTGGGTTCCCTTCGTAGTTGTTTTTCCCAGTAAAGAATGCAAATTGATTTTTTTATCTTTTCTTCGTGCTATATTAATTTGTGGTACATCAGATACCATTGAATTACAATATGTTACACACATACATATATATATATATATATATATATATATATATATATATATATATGCATACATACATACATAGTTATAGTGTGCTACATATAAGAGAATTAAGAAACAATCTTCACATATGGCAGTATCAGTTTATAATCTAATGAAAACTTACTTGTATTGATTAGTTAATTAAGTTAAGTTTTTCACATTGTTACTTAGTCTAATAAATGATAACTGCGTCGCGAGCCTCCGTATTCATACAAAATCTGAAATTGATTGCTAAGTGTTTATGCAGTCACATTTTAATTCTGGTCTTAAAGAAATATATTCAAATATTTTTACTGGCTTGCTGTCTTATGATTTTCCAATTTCGGTATGCACGACACCTGTCTCTTTTGTTATTGTTTGTTTATTCGTAATGTTTTTCTTCTTTACAGTTTCTTAAAATTTCTTGTTTTAAGAAATTTAAAAAAACATGGCAGACACCGGTGTCTGTCATGACCCAGGAGAACCGTTGCGTAACAAACACCGGTGTCTGCCATGGCCCAGCCAGATGGCCCATTGACGCGCAAGCGCATGTCAGTCTGCTTTGGATTCGTAAGAGCAGTGTTATTTTGTAGTGTTTTATAAAAATGAATAGTCCTACAAATAGAATTTTGAAATTAGCATTATCTCCTAAAAATAGGTTTTTAGAAAGTAAGTTTTTATCTTGAGAATATTTATATGCTACAATGCTATTGAAAATGAAGATTCGTCAAGAGAACCTTTTTCGAGCAACTTCGATTGCGACCCGGCATACGTGCCCACCGACAATTCCATTAGTTTGTCTGATGATTCCGATGACCTGGGTTGTAACAAAAAATATAAAAATAAGTTTGTATTTTTACCTGACGAAAATGAACCCGTCTGGTCTTGCTCTTCTGAAATTAAGTGTTGTAAGATAATGGCAGAAAATAATGAAGAAATTTCCTCGAGTACTAGAGAACCTGAAGATTCAACTAGAAACTGTAAATGTTTGTGTATATCTGAGTCTGATGAGGATGACGATGATTTTGAAGATGTTGAAAAACATATTACAGATGAAGTGAGTGAAGGCCAATTATACGAATATGTCGATAAATATTTCAAGAAAAAATACAAGGATGGCATAAATCCTGAAATGTATGGTGCATTGAAAGGTGAAAGACCACTTCAATACTTCCTAGCTTTTGTAGACTTTGATATCGTCGATTCAATTGTGAAGGAAACTAATCATTACGCCACTCAGTTTCTGACAGAAAGCGTGCATTGTGCGCATGAATTCAATACGAAATTATTGGTGTAAGAAATGGTTCTTCAAAAACAATGTTGCGCCACAGTTTTGAGCTAGTACTGAAAATGCATCACTTTCCAGATAATAACATGTGCCTCGACGGGGATCGTCTACACAATGCACATTTTATATTCAAAGAAGTGGAAGAGAAAAATATACCTATAACCGAATTTTGAATTAGTGTTATAGAAGGTATGTTGCAGTTTACGTTACCACAGGATACCCCTGCATAAATACGAAGTCTGCGTACACATTTGTGTACCAAATTAGAATGCAAAGCTCGAGAAAACCGAAAATACTGCAGACACTGCTATAAGAAGAGGCAGGATGGATTACTTCAAAAGAATAAAGTAAAGATTGGAAGGGACTCCCAGATTTTGCTTGGAATGTGTTGATGAAATCCACAAAAAGAATTAGAATTGGTGTTATTTTTATATTATTCAGTGTTATATTTTATATAATAAAACTTTCTTTTTTAATATTCATTAATTGTTCTATAAAAAAAATATAAGCTTAGTTACTTCAAATTTGTGGGGAAACAAAATCCTCCATTCATAGTCTAGTGCCGGCACACAGTAGGGCAGGACCACGTCAAACAAGCTACCTTATAAAATCTTATACAAATGTGTCTGCTATATCATGCTAAACTGATAAAATTTGGATAGTGCAGCAGACGCCGGTATCTGCCATAGCCCAGGCAGATAGTTGCGTAGCTTACTTAGGTGTCTGCCACGGCGCTCAACCTGTTAGTATTTACAAATACCAATGAACGCCTAGAAACTTTGTTTAAATGATTGCAGTATTAAATATTTGTTGCTTTTTCTATTCAGTTTATTGAAATTTTAAATAGCTTTTCCTTTTTATGTGTAGGGTACTATTGGAGATTATACTCCTCTTACTTCACCTATGGTTCCAGCCCTTATAATTCATTGTATCAATGAAATTGAAGATAAAGGTTTAAATGAATTAGGGATATATAGAATACCAGGATCTGAAAAAGATGTTAAAACTTTAAAGGTATAGCTTATTGTATACTTAAATTCCTTTTTGATGCTATTTAAACTTTTAGGAAAAATTCCTTCGTGGCAAAGGTGCTCCATCTTTAAATCAGATTGATGTACATGTAATTTGTGGCACTGTTAAAGATTTTTTGCGTTCATTAAGTGAGCCGTTAGTTACGTATTCACTATGGCCTGAATTTGTTAAAGCAGTGCAAGCTAAAGAGCAACAAGACATAACTCCAACTCTTTGCCAGATAATATCAGAATTACCTCAACCAAATCGAGATACTTTGGCATATATGATATTACATTTAAAAAAGTAAGCATATTTTTAATACTGATTCTGTAAAGAAAAATATTATCTTACGCCTTATACTATTGAGGGATTTCAGATATGCACTTTACTATTCAGTTTCCCATTTTTTTCTGATCCTTAACTAGTATTTTTATATCATACAGTGTCGGTCTCCTATTTTTTATCAGTTATTCTAGTCTCTTAGTAAAGGTTTTTCTAGGTCTTCTTTTTCTCGACACGTGTTTGCCTTTTGTTATTCTTTCGACTATTGTGTTATTCACTCTGACTATATGCCCAAACCAACATAGCTGTTTTGCCTTCATTTTATGGTGATTATCTCTTGATTTGTCACATTTCGTATTTGCTCATTTTTTCCTTGTTCCATTTTGTTTTAATCGTTACCGTTCTTAGAAAATTCAATTCTGCAGCCATAATTTTCCCTTCATCCTTTCTTTGTATCACTAGGATTCACTGGCGTGTATCATAATATTGTAGATAAAGCTATTGTATTATAAACTTTTAATTTTGTCATTTTATCTGTCTTTTTTTCCCAAACATTGTGTTCCATTTTTATTTTTCCAACCTCTAATATAATACTTTCAAGATAACAGTCGAACTGAAAAGTCCCCGGTCTACCATAGTAAAACACAGTTTTTTGGCAAAATTCGATTTTATTATTCAACATAGTTGCCTTCGAGGGCGATACACCGATTATAGCGTTCTTCCAACTTTTCGATACCATTTTTGTAGTACGAATTGTCTTTAGCCTCGAAATAGGCCTCAGTTTCGGCGATCACCTCCTCATCCCTGCTAAATTTCTTCCCGGCGAGCATTCTCTTGAGGTCTGCAAACAGGAAATAGTCGCTGGGGGCCACATCTGGAGAGTACGCTGAATGGGGAAGTAATTCGAAACCCAATTCACTTAATTTGGCCATTGTTTTCATTGATTTGTGACCCGGTGCATTGTCTTGGCGAAACAGCACTTTCTTCTTCTTCATATGGGGCCGTTTTTTTGCGATTTCGTTCTTCAAACGGTCCAATAACGCTGTATAATAGTCGCTGTTGATGGACTGGCCCTTTTTAAGATAATTTATGAAAATTATTCCATGCGCATCCCAAAAAACTGACGCCATAACTTTTCCAGCTGACTGTTGCGTCTGTCCACGCTTTGGAGCCGGTTCATCGCGTGCAGTCCACTCGGCTGACTGTCGATTGGACTCTGGAGTGTAGTGATGAATCCATGTTTCATCCATTGTCACATATCGACGCAAAAACTCGGTTTTATTACGATTTAACAGCTTTAAACACAGCTCAGAATCATTAACTCGTTGTTGTTTTTGATCGAATGTGAGCTCGCGCGGCACCCATTTTGCACAGAGCTTCCGCATGCCCAAATATTAATGCACGATGTGTCCAACACGTTCCTTTGATATCTTTAGGATGTCAGCTATCTCGATCAACTTTACTTTACGGTCATTTAAAATGATTTTGCGAACTTTTTTGATGTTTTCGTCGGTGACAGCCTCTTTTGATCGTCCACTGCGTTCGCCGTCTTCGGTGCTCATTTCACCACGTTTAAACTTAGCATACCAATCAATTATGGTTGATTTTCCTGGCGCAGAGTCCGGAAACTCCTCATCAAGCCATGCTTTTGCTTCAACGGTATTTTTTCCCTTCAAAAAGCAGTACTTTATCAGCACACGAAATTCTTTTTTTTCCATTTTTTTAAATAACAAAAGTAGCTTCACTCTTAACGCAATATCTCAGTAACTAATGGTCGGATTGCTGTCAATTTTTGACACGTTTCGTTTGAAGGTTAGTACTATCTGAAAAACATATGGATTTAATAGCAGTAACGCCATCTATGTGTCAGACCGGGGACTTTTCAGCCGACCTGGTATTTATAAATTGTTATCTATTCTATCTTTAATTCGTTGATGCAAATTTGTTCGTTCATGTTTCTTGTTGCATTGATAATCAAGGTTTTGCACTTATTCGAAGTAATTTCCAGTTTTACTTTTTTTTATCTCCTCTATCCATATGTCTAATAGATTGTTCTTTTTTTTGTATATCCACTATCAAAATTTTCATTAACACATGATCAATAATCGGCTCTTATCAGTTCTACTCTGTTGTATCCTATTATTGTTTGCAGATTAACTCAAAAAATATTAATTCAAAATGTTGTTTACAGAGTAGCAAAAGCAAAGGATTGTAAAATGCCAACATCAAATTTGTCAAAAGTATTTGGTCCCACTATTGTAGGATATTCGTCCTCGGATCCAAGTCGTTCTAATTTATTGACTGAAACTAGGCAGCAAGTATTAGTAAGTAGTTATGCTAGAAGAGAAAAGGATTTTGAAAAGCGAAAATATGAGTTACAAAAATGTTTATAACTGCATCTTATTATTTTTAGTAGTTTGACTATAGTTATTAGAAATTACTTGCAGGTGTAACTTTTTTTCTCTCTGACTCATTTAAAAATTTCAATTTATTCACAATCATAGTATGTACAATATATATATATATATATGTATGCAACTATATATAATTTGTTAAAGGTGCTTTGGTCGACCGTGTATATGATAATCCAAAATAATAATGTTAGATTTTTGACTTGCTTTGACGTGGTTTTTTTGGGCTTTTTGGGCTTTTTGGGCTTCGGCTCACCTTTGATACGATATTCGGCCGATTGATCGTCTGTTTCCGGGTCATAAGCGTAAATCCAAGTCTCATCTCCAGTTATGATGCCTTTCATTTTGTCTTGATAGTCGGAAAGCATTGTTTCACAGACGTTAACGCGACGCTGTTTTTCGAAAAAATTGAGTGATTCTGGAACAAATCGTGCTTTCACTTTTCTTAGACCCAAATGATCTTTCAAAATAGTTTTCACTGATCTTTCCGATATTCAAACGATGCCAGTAAGGTCTCTGACTGTTAATCGTCGATTCTCAAGCACCAATTCCTTGATTCTATTGACGTGTTGATCATCAGTTGATGTTGATGGCCGTCCTGGACGTGGTTCGTCATCAACGCGTTCTCGACCCTCTTTGAATAATTTGTACCAATCAAAAACACTTGCTCGCGACAAACAATTATCACCGAAGGCCTTTTGCAACTTTCTGAACGTTTCGGCACCAGAAATTTGATTCCGTACACAAAATTTAATGGAACTTCTTTGTTGAATAATTTCACTCATTGTAAAAATCGCCGAATGCATTTTTTGTACTTCAGAAAAACAAGCGTATACTAAACACTAATGATTATTTTGATGTGACATTTGGCACAGATGTCACTGACAATCATACCAACCTAGAAAAAAATATTTCAACGAATAGGTTTTCGCGCGAAATTTAAATTAAAAAGTCTTACTATTTTTTGCCCACAGTAATATATATATATATATATATATATATATATATATATATATATATATATATATATATATATATATATATATATATATATATATATATTGCGACTAAATTGAACTGTTATCATTATTAGAGTATCTATATAGAATACTTAATTATAAAATGTTCTAATACTTCTATATAATAGTATACTTTTCAGTATTTATATCTTACCATATTATTCGGATTAGAAATATGTAAATGAAAAATTAATCTATAATATAGACTGTATTCTATTTAATGTTAATAATAGTAGAAACATTCAATATTAGATTGATTCGAACCACTTTAATAATAACCACTGCAGAAGAAGGTGATGGAGGGCTCATTGAAACATCGGTTTACCATTAGAGTATATAGCACTTATTACAAATAGCGTGAACGGTGAGTCTCACTCATTAAACCAAAATCGTCAGATCATCGCTCAAAGATTGTAAACGACAATTTATTCCAACGTTGCACTTTATCTTTTCATCACGTAAATATTTCATCACAAATATAAACTCAATGTTAAACACATTAAAATATCACTGTTACAGATCGACACTATGTAGTGTTGAGTAAAAAATGCGTCTGTATTTAAGACTGAGGTGGTTATAAAGCCCATTCCACTGCGACCATTTAAGATTATCGTTCGCATGTCTCTCTGGAGTATCATAGCTACTTTGCATATAATACATGCATTGTTTCACCAATTAAAAATGACAGATTATTTAACTGATTGGGTCTGCCTGTTAAACATCAGATCCACTTCCTTATGATGTTGACCCCATAGTTTTTTGTATTTTTATCCGTGTAACTGACCCTAGTTCATCTTTGTCTTTTTGGGTTGTTTATTTTTCCCATGGAAAGTTCTTGTCTTGTAACATTGAAATCTCTAGCATATTCTCTTCTATTTTTGAAGGATGTGATGTGGTTTCTATACTGTTTCCAGCCAACAGTGAGGAAAATTGTCAGAATCCCGTTTGATCGGGTAAAACTAAATACAAAGTGTTACGACTTGTGTTCCCAGGAGAACATTGACTACTGCACTTCTTTGCGACCACGTGTCTATTGATACGTCTTCTTACACCTTAATTTGAATTTAGCTCGGCGCAAGTTCTACTCAAACATTAGTTGTGAGCCCTTGAGAGTTGTAGCCTACAGTTATTATTAACACATTTTCACACTAAATAACTTCGATAAATAAATGTGTGCTAAATTTTAAAATGGATTATACACTCAATTATAATTTATTATAATGATTTGACGGTGCTAATTCTGCGGTATTTATTAAGCGAATACAATCCGCAATACAGTTCGACATTTCAAAACAATATTATCCACTAAAACACAAAAATCAAAAATATTCCTCAAAAATAATTTTAAATATTTAGAAATGAAGGTACATACTCGTTTAGGATTGAATTCTACTATCTCATAAAAAAATCCTGGAAAATTACATAGGTAATCCCCATATCAGAAGCACTGCAGTCAAATAGACAATCCGGTGTAGTGCCACAGGCGGAGCACCGGATTCTAGGATAATTATTGTTAATTATCTAAGTTTCTTTTTCTAAATAAAGAGTCAAATAGACAATGTGCTTATTGATAAATGTAGACAAACCCCAATAAAAGGAGCAAATACTAATCAATTGGCTACAATCCCAAAAAGTAAAGAAAACATACATTCTCCCTGGATATGGACGTAATGAGGAAAACATGAACACTGAATGGATTAAAACAAAGGAAAGTATAGAAAAGGCAGCGCTGGAGACCATATAGAAAAATATTGAACAAAATAAGTTAAAGTAAGGCTAAAGTGGATTAAGTCAACTAAATCAGAAAATGAGAAGAATACAAAGAGATCTAAAATTACTGCAATAAAACGATACGAAAAAATAGAATATAGACGGGTAAGGAAATAAGAAAAAATCAAAAAAGAAACAAATTAGTATAAGATGTATAAAGACAGCAAAAGGCATAAACAACAAAGACGGAAACGTAATATTGGAAGAAATACAGTACAAACAGATTTGGGCCAACTATTTCAAATAAATTGTAACTGAGCAGGACTTAGATGCGCAGAAGTGTAGTTGAGAGGATGAGCAACAAAGATTTAGTGGAGAAACCATTATAAAGATATGTAAGTAAAATAAATGATAAATGTAAGTAAGAATGGAAAATCCGCAGATAAAGACAATGTAAATATGGATGTGATAAATTGCATGAAAAGATATACCAACTTATCAAGAAATTATGTACAGAAGACAATACTGGATGAATGGGCATCTAATACCCATACATAGGACAGATAATCAACATTTTTACAATTTGGTTGAATCACGTTACTAAGCGTCGCATATAACGTTTTGTCAGCATTAATTCAAGGACGTTTAATTAATGATTGCATGTCTAAAATAAGACAGTATTAATGTGGATTTACTCCAAAGAGATAAGAGTTCAAACAGGTTGAAAGGTGTATGCTTTTATGCTTTCGAGTACGGAAAGGAGGAAATAGAAAAAGTAATGGCAGGGTTATCAAGCAGAATAAACTAAAAAATTACAAAAGTATTATAATACTCGCAATAATGTACACCGCTGAAATAATGGTATTCACAAAGAAGATGATATTACCTCCTCCTTTGAAGAAAAATGAAAATTAATGACGGTTACTTCAATGTTAATGTAAGGAGTTAATAATTAGTAGTTGTGTACAATGAGCATCAAAAGTCCAGGACGTGTGCTAAGCTGAAAGAAAGATTATTAGTGGAAATAAAACGACAAGAATGCCTTTAAAATTTTATTCACAAGTTAAATTAATTCTTAAAGCTTGAATGTGTTAAATAGAGATAGTTAATAAGAACGAGAGCAACAAATAAAATATGATAAACGTTATAGCAAAGCTGTAATAAAAGATAAGTCTAACGATATTTAGCTGTTTAATAAAATATACAAAGAGTTAGATTAAAATGTGCATCGGGCGATGCGTGTATTTGCGTGTTTGTGTATATGTATATATCCTGGATCAAGGAAGCTGTGTCTTTTCCGCGGGCGCGAAATTAAACACGAAGTCACAAGAAGCGCGAATAAATGTTCGCGGCACGAACACGTGAAAGACGCGTGTAGTCTGGATGACGACAGAAAAGCGAAGAGGGTTGTTCTCTTACGGCTATGGCTTTATAAGGAACCCTTAGCCTGAGGGGCTATGTGTGCGTGTCATGTTTGAACGGACCAATGACACGAAAGAATAGGCACGCTAAACTGGCGGGAAGCAAATTAGCATATATTAAAATTGTGATCTTAATTTCAATATAAGCATTAAGCAAATTATCTACACAGAATAGTAGACGTGTATTCTGTGTAAAAGAAATACCAAATCGGGATTGGTATTTGAATCGCGAATTGCATTTAGAAATCAATGTAACTGAATTGATATCGAATATAAGTCAGTGAAAAGTTGGTCACTTCAAGTACAGTCTTTGGTACCTGATTTCGGTGTTTATTGCAGCCTTGACCATTTGTACGTGACTAACACAAAAGGACTCTGCATCTGAATATATATACGAGGACCGGACAAATAATGACAGTATAATAATTTAGGAATTCAAGATCGAATTGTATTTTAAATTAAATAAATTAATCTTAAAAACGATATAAGAAATTATTATATATAGAGAGTGTAACAATGAAAGAAGACCTGAGTGTTGTTGAAAGAAAAATAATTACATTATTGGATCCGGTCAAGCATTTTTACAATGAATAGAGAAGGATGAATTATAAAATATCGCAAAAGCTTAAGCGAGGATATAGTAAAGATATAATAGCAAAGCAAATAATAAAATGGTTAGGACAGTTATGGAGAGCGGTTACATTATAAGTAAGATATATAATGTCACAATAGGAACCAGGAAGAAGAAGAGGGCGAAGATGACTTAGACCCTAGATGGGAAAGACTTAAGATAGGCAGGAATAAGCATATAGAGAGAAAAAAGAGAATTGCAACTGTGAAAGCACATAAGTGAAAAAATATAACTTCAAGAAAACTGATGAATGTCTCATTATTGTTCATATTGTTCAGTATCAATTTAGAGTCTTCATAAACTAGCGCTGACGCTAGAATGACTAGGACTGATTGGCCATGTGCCTGTCACAGGTAGCTACTATCCAATAAGAAACATAGTCCTCATCTCAATAATTCAAATCACACATATAATTTACGTTGGGTATTTCAGCATTCATCTGATTTACTTACTTTTACTTATTTTTAGGTTATGGAGCATCTCATAAATCTACCAATGGAGTATTGGATGTCATTTGTCAATATGAATCAGAATTCTACTAGGCTTCAGCAAACACCGAGTACGGATTCATTATTACGGCCTACAACTAACAAAGAATTTCTGACTCCCAATAACGGAAGGTAAATACATTCACTAAAGTTATTGATTACATTTGTTCAAACATCTTTTTCCATTTAGAGAAATTGTAAAAACTATATTAAAAATATCTAAAAACTGTTAAAGAATCTGTAATTTGTAATAATAATGTGTTTTAGTTATTAGCATTTTTTACTGTCATTTGTATTTATTAAACAATATTGCTTAGCTAGGTTATTAATTTCACTTAACACGTTATTTCTGTCTAAATTTGTACTATAAAAGTAAAAAGGAAAATATTTTGTAAAGAAGCATGTAGAAGAATGAAGTAAAATTTGCTCGAAAACACCAAAAAGAACTTGAAGTAGAATATATTATTAGGTCATAATCATATTATTGCTTGCTTTTGTTTCTTACAATTACTGTTTCTTGGTTTCCGCTTTTGTAACCAATGTGGCATTATTCCTATGGTAACTTCTATATTGATGAAGATTTTGTCAAGGTTTGATACTTAATATATTTTTTGTTGAACTTGACAGATATAAAACTAATTTTAAATGCTTTTCTGACATCATTACTGTGATGTCAGAAAAATATTTTTTTTAAAATTTTTGATATTTATTGCTAGCCCATTTAAGTTGCAATTTAATTATTAAAAACCCGAAATTAGAAGCGTTTTTGTTCAAAATTGAATTTTATATATAGTTTTGGCAAGTGCTTTTTGAACACTACTGTTTCAAAATAGTATACTAAATTAAATCCATACATATATTGAAAATAGAAAATGTATTACTATTATTCACTTTCACAAACTAGAAGGAGACTAATTAAATATTAAAGATGTAATGAAGTCTATAATTAATTAGTCTAAGATTGTTACCACATCAATAAAATGAGGATTTCTGAAAAGTTTTATTAAATTACGATTTTATTTTTCAGAAACCCGTTGAAAAAGAAACCCAAGAAATTTTTGCCAACTCCTTCTGCATTATGGACTTAATTCTGCAATTCTTAATATTTCGCCATTGTACTTATAAATATTTTTATCTAACAAATATGCTTTATTTGTTCATTTTCATGCATAATGTGTTATTTCTAAATCACATAGTAAAAATATTTTTATATTAACAATATATGGCACACTGCATAAAATGTTCATGTTATATTATACTTTATAAAGTACAAATCATCAGTACTTACCAATGAAAAAGAAATTATGTAAATGTATGTTGGAAAAGAAAGAGAAAGGAAAATCATTTTTCTGTGCTTCTGCTTTCTAACACTATGAAAACAAAAATAATACTAATACAGCAATTTGTTATTGTTAAATTATATACATAAACGTTGTACATATGTCTATTTTATCTAAAATATTTTTATGCATTTAATTATATATTTCTCAACAAAGGTAATAGTTCAATTTTACTTCCATTAATAAAATATACATTTAACAAGATTCAGAAATTTCCTACACATATTTCATGTATATATTAATAAATTGTGAATGCCAAATCATTAGTTTATTGTAAAAGATTTCCCTTATTTAGTAATTTAGGTTTGCGAAATGTATAATAATATATTTGGTATTCCGCATAGCGGTAATTTAGCAAGATATTTATTTTCATAATATAAAAACGTGAAGATATATAAACGAATAGAAATATATGTAAAATACTTTATAATTATGTGCTATGTATAACTGTGCATAACAAGATTAACGTTGATGTTTATATTTTGCGAATGCGTATGTATTAAAGTTTACGTAAACATCTATTATACATTCTATTAATAGCAAACATTCATTCTGATTTATTTTCTGGAGACGAAAACATTTCGATTTGACTTTCGTTCATATTTATGTAATGATATTTCGTTGGTCAAAATTGTTGATTTGTACTGTATGTTTCATCAATCCATAATATATCACTATTATATCTATTAAAATTTACTATTAGAAAACACTGTTTTATTTTGTAAAAGTAAAACATAACTTTTACTTATTAACATCTGGATATGCTGCATTTGAACTAATGTCTAACAAACTTCTGATCAAAAAGGTGCATGAAGTGGCGGAAATCATTCAGTTAAATGCAGAAAGAATTTACCAATATCATAAATAGAGAGACTCGGAAGATTCTCAAAACCTCCTAGGTGAGCTTGACCACAATGCATGTTGGTACAGTCAAAGTCAATGAGGAGATTCTAGAATCTGCCGGGCCCGAGGTGGTTTCAAGGTCAGAGTTATTTCGATGCCATATTAAGGTCAAGGGCATTTCAATGTCAAGATCACTTAAGTTATGTCATTCCTATGTTAAGGTCATTTAAATGTCAAAGTCAAGGTGATGTCGCTTATCTATGAAAAGTGTATAAATCGATGCTTGTTCAAGTTAATGTAAGTGAAAATGTGTGTTGTATTAATAAAAGAGCATAAATTCAAATTATTAGATGGAATTTATGCTTTAGAAATGCTTGGAATAAAGGTTAGTGATAATGATAATGTTCTCCAAGTTAGCATGTGAGAAAATAGTGATGATGATTTGGAATATGACAAAGAGTGTCAATTTGTAGCACTGTCGTTAATTTTTCGTGTGAATAATGGACATTTTTAAACTTTTCACGATGTAGTTTGTTCTTATGTAAATAAAAATGTTTTGCAAATATACTTGTATAGAAATCTGTGGCGCCAATGGCACCATCACTATATATTTGAAAAATATATCTTTGAAGGTATAGTGGATGGAAGAATGCTTTCCATATACATTTTTAATACCTCTAACTGTAGTATGTTTAAGAAGGTCTACGTTAACTTTCATTAAATGTCTCTCAACATGTTTATGTGTATGTTTCCCAAATTTATCTATTGTCATCGCTATACATGTCCAATCGACATCAATATATTAACTGCTGAAGAAATGGTACATTTCAACTACGTATAGTTGAAACGTACCGAAGTTACTTGAAGATATTCTAACTGCTTAACAATTTTTAACTCCTCTAGTTCCTCAGTTATCGCCAATATCTCATTATCATGTTCAGTATGACCAGCATCCATCGATGCAACTAGTAACTGTAATCTATCACACAATTCATTCGCATCATTCCAATATTTATACTCTACCCTTGGGTATAACCGTTTTTCTTAGAGGTATTCTTTTTCGAAAACCTAAACCAGTCTTCTAAGTTCTTGTCCATTAAACTTCAGGTTTTCTCTTGTATAATAGGTTTAATAATTGTCATATATTTGATACCTTTACTAACTGCATACTTTTTATTAGGAATCTAATTAACTCTATGTGCTTCTGTATCATTCAGAATAAGTTTGTAATTCTTTGCATTGGCATATAAAAATTTTCTAGGTTTGTTTTTGAAAAGTTCTGGTAAACCCTTAGTAGCTTTATAAGTGAATTGTCCGATTATAATATTATTTCCATTATCTTAACTCCACTATTTACGTGTCTGATATTACTAAACATAAATGCTGTTACATTATGAATTACATATGCTATAGCACTTGCTTTACTGTCATCACTAGCTAAACGTAATTTTCGTTCAGTTAATAATTCTGACTCTACCTGGTATGTAAATATATATATTTCATCATATCATATTTTGGTGAACTAAAAGATAGATACTTATGAAATTCCATCTCAATAATAGAATCATCAACACTAACTTTTCTTAATACATCACCTACATTATTATATATGTTTGTATGTACACCCATTATTAACTTCATACAAACAAACTTCTTATACTAAAATACGATCCTCTCTTCACTTATTATTAATCATAAAATAAATATGAAAAATATTGCTCACTCACATTATCTTATATCCTACCAACCGCACTTAATCACTTATTTCCAGATCTTCTCAAATTTTCTTGTTCTCCTCCACAATTTATTCACAATATTCCTCTTGCTCCCCATATTAATGACACTATCTTCAACTCATATCCTTCTAATACGTAAATCTAATGTCAGCTCGAAGAATATTACTTAAAATATTAGTATTTACAGGCATATAAATCTTCTCTTTTACTTTTTAAATCCTGATGGAATATTTTGATAAAAATGATATAAAACATGAGACAATTGTCCATTTATATAAGAACCATCCATTACATTACACATAATATCAATAGTGCCTATTTTATCCTATTTTATCAACAATTTTATCACTAAGAGCCGGAATATTTCCATCAGCTACTATGATGAAAAGCAAACAATGAGTCTATTGAATTTTCAACTGAAAAAGCAACTGCCACAGTAGTTCTCATATTAACATTAATAGTATTACTATTACCATTTAATACAAAAAAATTTCAATCGACTTTTTTAATTCACAATTGTTCATCATATTTTCCTATATCATGTATTATATCATAAGTAACCTCTGGAACAATTATATCTATCCATTGATAAGGATCACTTACCATAGATTTATAACGAAATATATTATTATGTGACTACGTTTAGAATTGTATTATAGATCTGCAGACTTAACATACACATCTCATGTTGGCCACCCAAATGTACAGAATTCAATACACATGCTATCTGTGATATCCTTAAAGACAACACAAAAGCTAAATCATTCACATCTCCATTATTATCCATGATATATCATTATATATTTATATCTTCCTTATATAAAAAATATTATTTCCAACACCTTTACATTTTCACTTAATCAGCCCCTTCAAAAACAATAAATACAAATGACCACAGTTTATACTATTAATGTCTTCATTGCTGTTATAATTATACTCTATAAGGCTGTTACTATTCGATAATAAATATGTTCAACTTCAACTAGAGGTTTTAAATCTTCGTAACTATCAAAATATCTTATTACATCATTCTTATAAGCTACCCAATGAGTCCCTTTTCCATCAGTGTCATTCAAATTTATTAATTCTTTTCTGCTTTTTATGTATAATTTTTGGTAAAGCATCCCTACTAAATATACCTCAAAATTTTCCTATTCTCCATCTCCTAACATATTTCCATAAATCATTTTCGAGATAATTCATTTAATGGTTTTTTCGCTCGATTCCGTTTGGTAAGTACTCACCACAACCTGCATTATAAGGTTTTATACATAATCCATTTCCACTGATCCATCCTGCTTTATAAGACTTGAAATATAATCCACTACCTACACTTTTAGACTCTTAATTGATCCCTTTCTGCTTTAGTAGTATTAACCGCCTTCGCTATAGCTGCAGTACCTCCACCTAAAGGACTAAAGATGCAAACAACGGAATTAAAGGCAAAAATCCACCTTTCTTAGGAATTGCTATAACTCTAGAATGAGGAAGTAATATTCTTATTCCAGACTTCACTAAACTATGATATGATGTTTTAACGTTCGCCAAAACATGTTTCCTCTTACCAGTGTATGTCTTATTGTATTATTTGCTTGCAAAAGCGACACAGCACCACCAAATCGATTCCCCCTTCTGCTTTTTCTCTTACTTTTATTTTTACTTCTAACTAATACTACCATTCCTTAGGCTTTTCCTATACTTGCTCCTTATACCCATATACAATTTTGTTTTTGCTTTCATAGTAACAAAAACTAATGAAGCAGCTCTCCTAAACCCACGTCTTTGCTCTTAATTCGCCCAATAATTTTTTGATACAATTTCTCGTCTGAAACGTGGCGCTCCAATAAATCGTTTGAATGAGAATAAGATATATCGTGCTCGCTACAAAACTTATCCAAAATATTTACAGTAGTATTACCTCTTTTAAGACGTTCTTTTAATTTTGTTCCAGGACCACAAAATCTATATCCTGGTATACATAATTCCATTAGGAGCCTATTTATTACAGTATACGACAAAACATTACCTTTCTTTCTCCCTTTCCAAATTAAACTACTATGTTCCTCCCTTGGCTCCATCTTATTAAAAATGAATAACTAATATAATTAACACATGACAACCAAAATTATAATACAATAACAATTAATAATATAGAATTAAACATAAATACAATAGTCATTTATTATTTATTTTGAATATGCACCCACTTATATTTTATAATTTTAAATTAATTTTCCTCAATAAATCTACATCATTATACATTTTCTGCAACCTTAATACGACTAACTCCTTTGTAATGCAAACACACCCAGACGTCACTCCATTAAACGTTTTATCTATTTTCATATTTACATCTCTTTCACTTTTACCTAATCGAGCCATCCATTCCTTAAAAATTTACAATATTTTGTACTTGCTAAAAGTGCTAATCAAGATTCTACCATATCTTTTACTATCACAATTCCAACAAACCTTCATACACTAAATATAAAAACTCTCTATCTTTTTCTACTTTCAATATTCTAGTCATATCAAAACATTCACTAGACATTTGCAAATTGAAGCTATTAATAACTGGAAATGCTCCATTGAAATTTTTTCCGTACACATATCTACTCTATCACAAAAGTATTCAAGGAATTTGAAAAAAAGCTTTTATTCCAGAGTTAGTTTTAATTTTCAATTATTGGTGAAATTACATTCTTCAGTGGTAACATTTCTCAAATTTATTTTTTGAGAACAACACCATCACCTTATTCTCTTAGATTAAATGAATGCTTTATGATAACTCACAATACTGATTATGATTCTACGTGTACAACTCTACCTTTATATATCTTCATTCACACTTAATTATCTTTTTTAAACCCCCTTGGGTTAAGTGATTCTAGAACCTCATTGATTTATTTCCCTTCATTCACATGTAATTATCTTTCTGAACTTCCTTGGGTTGTCAATTTAAACCCCCTCATTTATATTAACCTCTACTATATTGGAATGACCTTGTAATCATCGAAAGCTCCTCGAAATCAGCCGATTCTAGAACCTCCTCACTGGCCTTGACCGTTCCTACATGCATTGTGGGCAAAGTCAATTAGGAGGTTCGAGAAAATTTAAAATATTGAACAAATTATCAAAATTAATTTAATAAAGTTGATTTAGAGTTAAATGGCGTTTTTTAATACCCTACTTTATCCTCTTTTGGAGTTCCAGAAACAACAGATTTATATTCTTCGTTTGTACTGTTCAAGGCTGTTATTATACGAGCTTAGTTTAAATTTGATAAAATCGCGCTATCTGACGCCATAAAAATGCCATATCACACCTTCAGGCTCGAAGAAAGTCACGTTGAAGGTATGATAGGGGGCATACCCACGGACTTCACAATCGAGGAGATAAAAGAGTATCTCCAAAGTAAAAATATTGAGAAAATCGCGGTGTCCAGAATGCGGCACCCGGTAAAAAAGACGCTATACCCAATGGTATTAGTAGAAGCGTCGCGCGACAAGGCCGAAGAACTGTACGGCCTAACCGATATATGCAGACTGGTGATCCGCGTAGAAGCGTGATCCGTAAAGCGGGAAACGGGCAATGCCATCGTTGTCAGCTTTATGGACACTCTCAGTACACCTGAGAGCAGAGCAATCTTCAGGTGTGTAAAATGCCGCGAAGAATGCGCCAAAAGTCGAGAGACACGAATTACGCGAATTACAGAGAGTGCATCAAAGCACCCCAACCAAGGCCCAAGGTACAACAACAAAAACCGGCGCTACTACCGACGCTGGTATCACACACACCACGAAACACATACACAACACAAAATAACACGTACGCCAACATAATAACTGGCACAAAAACACAGACGAACGCAACACAACCCCCTAAACAAAACACGCAACACACACAAAACAACACACAAAATAGCGCGAACAAAACCG
>JAVIWB010004088.1:0-53585 GCA_031893035.1 Dermolepida albohirtum | reverse complement strand
CTCATCTTTGATACGATATTCGGCCGATTGATCGTCTGTTTCCGGGTCGTAAGCGTAGATCCAAGTCTCATCTCCAGTTATGGAGTGTTTTCACTTTTCTTAGGCCCAAATGATCTTTCAAAATGGTTTTCACTGATCCTTCCGATATTCCAACGATGCCAGTAAGGTCTCTGACTTCCAATCGTCGATTCTCAAGCACCAATTCCTTGATTCTATTGACGTGTTGATCATCAGTTGATGTTGATGGCCGTCCTGGACGTGGTTCGTCATCAACGCGTTCTCGACCCTCTTTGAATAATTTGTACCAATCAAAAACAGTTGCTCGCGACAAACAATTATCACCGAAGGCCTTTTGCAACATTCTGAACGTTTCGGTACCAGAAATTTGATTCCGTACACAAAATTTAATGGAACTTCTTTGTTGAATAATTTCACTCATTGTAAAAATCGCCGAATACACTTTTTGTATTTCAGAAAGACAAGCGTATACTAAACACTAATGATTATTTTGATGTGACATTTGGCACAGATGTCACTGACAGTCATACCAATCTAGAAAAAAAATATGTCGACGAATGGGTATTCGCGCGAAATTTAAATTAAAAAGTCCTACTATTTTTTGCCCACAGTAGTACAATATAGCGATTAGGTTCTAGAAAATTGTTACGTAGAACATTAATGTTGGATATTTGTTTGAAAGCAAACTGAAATATCTCAACCTTTTTTCATAAAATACTGTCGTAAAAATTTATTTCTCTGCATTTACATGAGCTGCTACATCACTTCTGACTACATATTGGGTTAGTTGTATTTTTTTTAATTGCAGTCACCCTTACCTAATAAAAATTAATTCACTATAATAACAGCTTACTTACCTTCTTAAAGATATATGTTCAAAAAATGGAAATAAAGTATGTTAATATATTAATTATTTAATGTTTCTTATAGATAAAATCCTTCCACTGCTTTTTACTAATATTTTCACACTCGTCTGTGTTACTTGACGCCCCTTTCCACGTTTCTGTTCAATACCTTAATCGGTCTCTTTCCTTCTTCCTACTAGTCTGTCTTTATTCATTCGAATTCGTGAGAGAGAAATTAGTTCTGTTTACAACTGCTCTGCTATTATTATATTTCTTAACCTGTATCTCGTAATTATTCCTAGAGCTTTTCACAAATACTTCACTTCTACGTTCTGTATTCGGATTTTTATTCTTTTAGTAAACACCCAACTTTTGGTTCTATAAATTAAGATTTGGGGAAAAGCTGGTCTATATACACTCAACTACCTTTTTCTCGTTGGTCTATATACACCCATCTACGTTTTTCTCTACATTTTCTTCTGCCGTGCCTCATTAAATTGTACAATTTTGATGGTTTCTCTATTTTGGCAGATATTTCTGCTTCTTATGTTCAACTGGTCAAGTTCCTTATTAACCTATTACAATATTTACATCAGTTTCTCTTTTCCCTAGTGCCACTACTTTTATTTTATTTACATTTACTTTCTAAGATTCTAATTGTTAGTGGTTGCCAGCGATTCAGATTAGCTTTTACACTTCGTTTCGTAAAAAGCAACCACTGATTTAGATATTCTGACTCCAAATTTCTATGTGTTACATACGTACAAGAGTCGAAACTTTAATAGTGGCAATTATTTATTTATTAATAATACAAAGATGATACATGTGCGAAACTACTACAGGCCTTCAATATAGGTACCAGTATTGTTAACAACCCGTTGCTAGCGATGCAGAAGTCATAGTAAGCCTTTAGCAGAGTCTGTTCTATTGATAGAGAGATCTATTCCTTGCACAAACTCGGAAACAGTTCGGAATTGAAGTTCCTTCATCTTCGGGGTTAAGCAAAAGTCACATGGGCTTTTATCCAGTAAATATAGTGAATAGAAAAGTACATTCCAACTGTAGCGATTATACCGATCAACTATAAAACGTGTCGGGTACGCCCTAGTATTATCTCGCAAAATGTGGGAGAGTTGTGCGAAAGTGTGTTCACTTTCCTCACAACGCTAGCCTCAGACTTTGTTCCAAAAATTGAACAAAATATTAGCATTAACAGTCTGTCATTGCGGTATGGTATACATTAAGATGACTCTATCACTTGCTCTTCATTGACACTAGGGCATCCTGGTCGAGTCACATCTGTCACACTCTCACGTCCCTCATTGAAAGCTTTAGCCCACCTCGCCACTATCCGGTATGGATACCGGACACTGTTTCCCCACGGCATTGTCTTGCTCCACAACCACAAGCACTTTCAATTTTCAACCAACTTCGCTGTTCCCCTTTTCTAAATATGACGAAAACATAGACTACAATAATTTACAACGATAACTCATAGAAGACTATCTTTTTCTCGCCATACTGTATACGCTTCAATTTGGAAGGAAGAGTCCATTTATTATAAGGTAGGTACGGCATAAATTAATATGTGATAACAGTGAGAATAATTCATTCCACCTCGCTTCGCTTCCACAGCAATGTTGCCCCTATTAAAGTTCCAGTCCTCATTTATAGGTTTTGTTCTTTCTTTTATTAACAATAATGGTAAGCCTGTACATTATCTCTTTTGTTTGTTGCAGCTTGTTCGTTATTATCTTTCCTCTCAAACTCTATTATTGTTGGCCATGAAATCTTATCTAACGCTGTTTCTAGTCTATTTAAATAATCATTTTTACCTACCTTATAACATCCGAATTGATATTTTAGATTTCAATACAAAGTTGATGCTTTCGAGCACGAAATTTAAAATAATTCCATAAAAAGAAATCTTATGAGGTTATCAAATGAACGTGACGATCTTTCAACTGGTTCTCGTCACCTTCTCCATTTACAAAGGGGACTATTATTGAAAATGATCGGACACGGATACTAAAATAAGAAGCTATGTTATATTTAAACCGAACTGTTTAGTGGAGGATATTAACATGACAGTTATTTGAAAACGTATTTGTAAATATTTATTAGTAGGAAAAATTTCATTCTATTATTTTTGCCTATATGATTCTGAAGAAGTTACCAGATTACCAGTACCAATTTGGAATATTTAACGCTTCGTTCAAGCAAAAAAATCTTAATTATACAGTTAAATAAACTCCAATGCATTTTCATATAACAATAAAAGAGAAAAGCATGTCTGACTTAACTCTAAAGAAATTTATTGCAGATTTAACATAAATAAAATAAATAAAATATTGTGTTAGAAATTATTAAAGATAATTGACTAAATTATTAGAAAGAGAAACATAGAGCTCACAGCAGGCAGATATAACTGATGCTGGACGCTCTGGCCATAAAAATGACGCTGTTACTGCAGAAAATATCAAAAAAATCCTTAAAATCGTGACGGACAATCGCAAGTTTGACTGGTTTGACTGTATCTGTTATAAAGGTTTCTTATAGACAAATAAAATTATTATTATTATTAGTATATTATAAAACGAATTGAATTCGAAAAAAATTATTTTCGGAAAGCTCAGATTTCAAAACTGATACACATACATATTTCACCTTTTTTGCAAATATGTCTCGAAACTTAAAAAATATGATGTCCGTTACCTCATTAAGACACTGTACATAATATTATGAATATTATTGTAAACATCAACGGTAAAGTATACTTTAGGATGTCAAAGCAAACAAGATTATTTTAAAGAAGAAGAATATATAAGACAAAAATAAACATGAAATATTACTACGCATGTTCCACGAAGATACGTATATTCATATACGAGAAATGTAAATATTCGTTGTAGTAACACATTTTTCTCCTACAACAAACAATGTCTTAAGATGAGATGATATTTTTTATTGTGTTAGATAAAAAGCTTGTATACGCAGGGCCGTCCTAAAAATATAAAGATAATGCATTTAAGCCACAATCTTTTCAAATCGTTTTATTATAATCTAGAAAATAAAATTAATAAAAGTTGCACCTTATAAATAAATGTTTTACTAAATACTAGAACTTATGGGAAAATCGTGTTTATTACGTTAACAAAAGAAAGAATTATGCTAGGAAGAATTGGAATAGGATTGTACTTTGCACTTATTGATTAATTCTTTAGTTAATTAATCCTGAATTTATTTCTATAGTTAAAATATCGTATAATAATTTAATTAGTGACAAACTTTCTTAATCTATAGACAGTTTAAATTAAAGTATTTAAATGAAAGCTATAAAGTTAAATTAAACACTTTAGTTGCGTTTAATTTTTTATGAATTACGATAAAAAACCTATTTGGAAAGATAATATGCAAAACGGAATTAAATTAATAATAATAGTAGTAAAAATAATAATAGTAATAATTTATTAAAAGCCCAACAGACAAAATCCAGAAGTAAAGAAAAAAAAACAGAACTACAATACAATGACAATAGTTAACACACTGAAATCTATAATACATTTCATTATTTCTACTACAAAAACATATCTATAAATGTCAATATCAAGACAAAGTCATTCTAAGATTGAAACTTCGTGCCTTTAACAAATATTTTCTTGCTATAAGGAGATGAACCAACTGATTCGATTTTGATTCCAGGCGTGGTATAAGAAAATCAACATTTAACAAAAAATTTTGTGAATCAATTCTATCAGTAACAACATTCGTCATAAATAGAGCGCTAATACGACTGTCGCACACAGGGTAATCGCATCTGACTTACATACAGAATGAGAATGAAACCATTCGCGACAGAGCACAATCTCCACATAATCACATGGACTGACTGCAAAATAAACAGATATTGAGACCATTTACTCGCAGTCGAACGTACATAGTACCCTGATGATGTTCACCGGCGAACAGTCCACCCTAACACCTAAGATAAAAATAGTAATATACAAACAAATAATACGACCCATACTAACATACGCCTCATCGATATGGCTACATATCAAAAAAACACAAAACAAGACTAAACACTTTCCAAAATAAAACACTGCGGTTGGCATTCAAGGCGCCGCATTACGTACGAAACACACAAATACATAGAGAAACGAGACTAGAGCCACTAATCACACACATCAAGAACCAAGCAAAAAGCTTCTATAAACAGATGAAAAAACACACAAACCCGACACTTACGCCAGTAACAGCATACCCAACACAACACACTAAATACAGAAGACCAAGAATGGTAATCGAAAGTGAAGATAGCGAAGAACACTAATTGAATCATCATGAATATTCAACGTAAAAATTACGAGTAAAAGGGCCAAGCCCTAACTCAAATTAACAAAAAGGAACACGAAGAAGTCGTCGAGAGCACGCGATGTCAGTAAGACAACGCTACCCACCAAGGTAGCAATGTATAAGTAGGCACACCACTAGACAGACGTCAGACAATACACTCTCGAAGAAAAATCCAATGAGTGCGTACATGTATGGATCCATCACACAATTCGGTGATATCTTAGAGAAATTAGGCTTGAACATACAAATACTTACAACTAAACTAAATTCAAGTGAAATCATTGTTGAACCCTGCCTTTCGTCATGCCAAGTGACTCCCAAGGATACTATAGATGATTGCGGGGACTCGGCACTCGAACAGTGAACCGTCTGCGATTAACAAAATAGAAACCAACAACCTTACGCGACACAGAATAGAAACTTCAAGACGAAAACCAAAGAAAAAAGATACGCAGAAGAGAGAAGAAACATAAAAGAGCGAAAACACAAAAATAGGTACAGTAACAGAAATCACAAACACACCACTAAACACTAACACGAACACACAACATGAACTCATCGACAATAAAAAACCGATACAAATCTTAGTAGGGACTAGCTTCAAGGCATTGTCCGAAGCGAACACAACTGACGGACATTTTGCTATATGTTAAAATATTTATAACGAAACTCAACAAACAAGACAAGATAGGCAAAAACGATGTAGACTACGCAATGCAAGTCGTATTTCCTTCCTCGGATGAGGAGGACGAAGACAAAACCCCATACACAACAGTACAACACAAACGCAAACACACAGACTCTGACAAACAAGCAACACAGGAAAATACGAAAATGAAAATGAAATTACAACTGAAAACAACAACACACTTACACAAATAGCAACGACATCAACACACAACATAAAATAAAAACAGAGGAAGGAAGAAGTGAAAAATTCCCCCCAATTATCATTAGGGATCAAATAATATAGGATGCAATATCTAAAGAGTTAGATATAAAAAAGGTACAATTCACAAGAGTCAGGCTAACGTAAGAAAGCCCAGACGCATTCAAAGCAGCAACAAGACTGTTAGACAACAAGAAAATACCATATCATACTTGTAGATTATAGGAAGAAAGAACGTTGAAAGTCGTGATATGATGAATACCAGAGGACTTCACAACCCAAAAAGTACACGGATACGACATCCAATAAAGAAAACACCATACTCATAGTAATAGTAAAGCAGAGAACAGACTACAAAATGATACGCGCTCACAGATATCTGTAAGTGGTAATAAGAGTTGAAGCGCTGACTCGTAAAGGACTCGTAAACGGACAATGCCACTATTGCCAATTATATGGCAATTCGCCAGCGAACTTCAAGTGCGTTAAATGTGAAGACAAACACAAGTCTAAAGAGTGCCAGAAGAGCACAAAGATACCTGCTATCTACGCTAACTGTGAGAGACCACACGGTAAATTGTAGAGTATGTACTAAGGCACCTCAACCCAAGACAATACTTACACTAACTCTTTAGCAAATGACACAAAAATTTCTTACAACATACGCAAACTTCAATTATTTTAAGTAGCGAATATAATGAATCCATCAACTCTAGCGATAATCACGTGGAACGCACACGGAATAAGGACAAAGAAAGGAAAACTGCAAGTATACACAGAAGAAGAACAGGTTGACATAATACTGGTATCGGAAACCCACCTCCAACCAGCGCAAAAATTAAACATTAAAAACTACAATACATACAGAAGAGATAGACTAATACCGAGAGGAGGAGCGGCGATTTATGTAAAAAAAAACGTAGAACACTCAATTACCGATACCAGATACAAAGAATTGGAAACAAATGAAATTACCGTATATGTACACGACAAAAGGAGACATCCACAAATACTCAGCATATTTGCATCCGAGAAAAAGAATTAGATACAATATTGAACAACAACAAGCAAACAACAATAGCTGAAATCTGAATACAAAAACCACAATGTGGGATGCATAAAAGACATTCAACACAGGAAAAGATTGCTAAAAACTAGACGCTAATATCATAGCTTCAGATAAACCTACACATTTTAAATACGATACATTTCTGATAAACTAAACCTAGCAATCTCAAACAATCTGAAATTTAACCCGAGAATAGAAACAGAAGAAACGCTAAGCTCGAACCACAATCCCATAATATTATACTGAGGAACAGAAATAGAAGAAAGCACATTCAACACAACACATATAAACTAGTCTGCCTTTACAGCACATACCATCCATTACACAAATACAAAACACAATTAAAACAGCCACAGAAGTCAGTACATTCCACTTAACACACAAATACAAAACAGACGAACTACCACAAAACATAAAAAACTAATAAAGCACAAACAAAGCGTGCAGAAAATACCGTAACACACTAAACTCGCGAGGCAAAACCACACTAAACACATTACAATAATAAGTTATAGACACCATTAGTGATTTTAAAAACTCCCACAATGACAAGACAAACTACACAAAATAGACACAGATAAAAAGTAACGACGTTTGGTGAATATGTAAATAACTTAAGAAACAAAAAAACGATAATAGTGCCGCCACTACAAACCACAAACGAAACGGCCATTACAGATGGACACAAAGCGGAAGCATTCGCGGAATAAATCGAAACACAATGCTCGCCAAATCAGAGAAACACCAACATAAAACACGTTGCAAAAAACACACAGACACACAAACAAAAAATTGAAAAAACCAACAACACAAGACACGGATTACTTCATACCGACAGAGATGGAACACATAATAAAGAACAGAAATAACAACAAAGCACCGGGATACGGTGGTATAAACAATAAGATGGCAAAAGCATTACCCCAAAAAACACTTATATTCATATTTACAATAGCAAACGTAATTCTTAAATTACAAACATATCTATCCATCCATAATAATTGAAACACGCAAAGATAGTAATGTTCTCAAACCTAACAAAAACCACAAAGCTCCGCGTAACTACCGACCAATCGCCTTCTTCCGAATTTCAGAAAAGTAATTGACAGACCCCTACTGACTAGAATAACAAGACAGTCATACACTAACAAAATAATACCAGACAAACAACACGTTTTGAAAAAACAACATTCAACAACGACTCAACTATCTAGGGTAACAGAGTACATAAACGACGGATTTAATACACAAACTGTACTCGTACAATTATCCGGAATATCTAATCAGAATTATACAAGCATACCTACAGAGACATACATACATATCAAATACATCTACAAGACACAAACTTGTCAATACATGTACTAACGGCAGGAGTGCCTCAAGACACAGTAGATATTCAGAAACCAGAACACGGCATTATAGCTACATACGCTGATGACACTGCATTATTAACACAATCATTTAAAGAACATATAGCCGCAAATAAATTGCAACAAAACATAAACAAGTTAATCAAATACTGTCACTCATGGCGCATCGCGATAAACGCTGACAAAACCCAGACGCAATAATGTTCAAAAAGAACAAAAAGCCGCCACCTGAGCGGCTAAAAATAGACAACACAATCATAGAATGTAAAGATGATAGATAAAACACTTTCATACAGAAAACACATAGATAATACAATAAAAAAAAGCACACAAATTTGGGGCGCCTTGATGATGCTACCCGGAAAACAATCCACACTAACACCAAAGACCGATACTTACGAGTACATACGCCGCACCCATTTGGATACATATCATGAAAATACAGAAAGCAAGAGTAGAGTCATTTCAAAACAAAACACTACAGTTAGCTCTGAGGGCAAGGTTTATACTAACCGCACAAATACACAGAGAAGCAAAATTCGATTCACTAATGACACATCAAGAAACTAGCTAAAAGTTTTAATGATCAGAGGAAGATCACGACAATCTGACACTAATATACATAATACATTACCCAATTACACACTGAAAATACAGAAGACCACACATGGAAATGGAAACAAAAGACAGTAAATAGTCTAATATCGACAATCAACGCAAGATTAATCAAAATCAAGACTCCGAATAAAAGGGACAAGCCCTAACTCAAAATTACTAAAAGAAGTAGGAAGCAGATGTCAGACGTCAATAAGCGGCAGATCAGCTCCAGAAGACGACGAGTGAGATCTCGTAAAATGTTGAGAGAACTGTTCTTCTCAGACACAACTCACATGCGGCTTAGAACCCGAGAAAATACATCTTCATCGTAAGTCTCGCGAAAACATCAAATGTAACATACATATATATATATATATATATGGTACACTTGATGTTTTCGCGGGACTGGCATGTGTTAAGAATCTTTTATTACATATGTATTTAAAACAAATTAATTTTATACTAGCTTTTATTCTTAATACTCAGATTTAAAAATTATCTCTTAGTTCAGTTTGAGACAATAATCACATCAATTGATCCGAAGAAAAATCAAAATACTTATAAAAATATATTGTCTAAGTACGAGGATAGGTTGACAAGTAGTGAGAATGATACGTAGGTGGCGCTCTAATTGGTAAAACAAATGCACTGCAATTTAGGTTGCCTATTTATATGTTTACATTCCGATATTTAGATAAATCGGTTGATTAGTTTATTTTTGACAGCTGATTGAAAAAGAAGCAACACGTCGTTTTGTTGAAATAGAAAAAGCAGAGTATCGTGCGGTGATTAAATACTTCGTAATTAAGGGTATGAAAGCTACCGAAATAAAAGATGAGTTACGGGAAACATTAGGTGAATCTGCTCCATCATCCGCCACAATAAGTAGATGGGTAAATGAATTTAAACGTGGTAGAACAAGCTGTGTAGATGAAGCGCGCTCTGGAGCACTCAAAATCGTGACTTCTAAGGAAATGATTATAAAAATCCATAATATTAATACTCAAGATCGACGACTCAAAGTGAGAGAGAAAGCAAACATGGTAAACATTTCAATAGAACGCGTACACCACATTTTAATGAAAGAATTGGGCCTTTCCAAGCTTTCGGCAAGATAGGTGCCCCGATTGCTTACGACTGATCAAAAGTTCACTCGTTTGCGCATTTCCAATGAGTATTTGGACCTTTATAAGCGGAATCCAGTTGATTTTTGTAGGCGATTTGTTACTTGCGATGAAACTTGAATACACTACTGTACACCCGAAACTAAACAACGGTCGAAACAAAGGTTAGAACGTGGTTCTGCACCTCCAGAGAAAGCGAAAACCACTTTATCGGTAAACAAGGTGATGGCATCAATTTTTTGGGATTCAAGGGGCATTTTGCTCATTAATTACCTTCAGAAAGGTGCCACAATAAACGGACAATATTATGCAGAACTTCTACAAAAATTAAATGTTGAGATTCGTGCTAAACGGCCAGGAATGGCAAAGAAAAAGATTCCGTTTCACCAAGACAACGCTCCCTCGCTTACCAGCACAGTTGCGATGTCCAAAATCCACGAGTTGCATTTCCAATTAGTACCGCACGAGCCTTATTCGCCGGATCTAACCCCTTCCAACTTCCACCTTTTTCCAAAATTGGAAACGGCACTAGGTGAAAAGAAATTTTCGTCTAACGACGAGCTTATCATCTTCGTAAATGAGTATTTTGCAAGCCTTCCGGAATCGCATTTTAGAGATGGCATAAGGGCATTGGAGCACCGTTGGAATAAATGTATTGCTCTTTTAGGAGAATATATTGAAAAATAAAAATTATTTTGTATTTAAAAAATTTGTTTTTCTTTTCCATTCTCACTACTCGTCAAACTACCCTCGTATGTTTATAAATACGTTATTTATTCTTTACTAAATAAACGTAATATTCTTTATGATTCAACTCTTTAAGATTAAAGAAAAATGATTATAACTTTTTGTTCGAATAAACAACATTAACTTTTAATATATATATATATATATATATTGAAAATAAATTAATACCAGACAACTATAAATTTACATTAATTTTAAGAACATTATTATAAGAAAAACAAATATAACTTTACGGATATTTCTCTTTGAGATTATTAAATTACTAATTTGGTGTATTTATTACTAAGTAGGATTCTTAATGTATGTAAACTCCTTATATCATCAATCAGCTGTTTTATATATATATATATATATATATATATATATATATATATATATATATATATATATATATATATATATATATATATATATATATGTATATATATATATATATATGTATATATCAGTGTTATATTCACAATTAAAGATGGCTGCTAATGTTTCTCGTTGTTTACTTAGCACTAAAATATTAAATTTTCATACACTTTAATATATTTATTGATGCATAATTATGTAAATTTTATATTTTTATCATTTTACTATTATATCAGGTAAGTACTTTTTTTATTTATCTTTATATATATATATATATATATTTTATATAATAAATTTGTACATGTACTTTCTAGCATGTACCAAACTATTCTCTTTATATACAGTTCTATTTATTTCCCAAACAATTTTGTTTCTATAAAAACTGGGTCGTATATATGCGTCTCTTGAATATAACTAACACAGCGATTTTTTTACGTCTTATTCCTCTTAATTGTCCATAATTATTTATTTATTTACAATATTTATTTCAAATACCTTCAAAATTTATACTTATCTATAATTAATCTAAATAATCCATACTAATATATATTTTAATTCTATTACTTTGATAAATTTCTATCGCGATATTTTACATATGAAAATATTGTTTTAAAACTAAAATTTAAACTTTAAAACGCGAATTATGAGTATTTATACATTATTTTCTCATGTTTAATGAATTTACTATCTGCATAAATGTTATCTACGTTTTTGTTAATTTCTTTTATTACATTTTAATCATAATTTTAACTATTAGAACGCTATTCTTATACATATTTGAATCATTTGTAATCTATTATATACATAAAACTCATCAATAACCCTTTCTGCATAAATATATACCAATTTTATCTATTTATCAAGTTCTACAACTTGAACTCCTTCTTGGGGATGATTTCATATTCACTTCTAAGATATAAAACATCATAAAGCTTGTATCGATTAACCATTCTGTGATACGTATCAGTCTTAGCTGCGTACAGTCCGAGCAGTGGATTGAGGTCCCGGTGTTAGACTGAAGAAGTTAGTGAAATTTGCGCCATAATTATAATAGTTCTTTATTGAAATCAACAGATAATCTTATACGGAACTCTTAAAGTAACAACAATTCACCGCATCGAAAGAACTAACTAAATAAAATAAAGGTAACAAAATAAAGTAAAATATGACAGAAATAATCACATAATAAGTAATCAAAGACATCAAATGTATACACTATAAAAACACATCATCTAGTCTTCGCTCAGCACTTGAGGTCTCATTAAATTTGTTCTAGCTCTGGGTGTTACGAAAGTGTAATTGTCTATTAGCTAGTTATGACACACAAAATTGTAATGTAGATAATAAGTATTCACAATCAACTCTGTTGCCAAGTACATAGATTACGTAATAACCTAGAACACTCACCATCTCGACGAGATCTCAGAGTAAGAAAACCAAGTCTTCGGAGTAATTCCATGATTTAATCCAGTAGAGAGATGAATTTCATCAATTTTAAATGAGAGATATTTTAAGACCTTGTGTTGAATTTTCTCAAGAGACACTATTTCAAATATACATACATATATGACATACCATATTAGATACGCTTTTCCATTTTACTAATTATAAAGGCAAAATACAAAGGACTTTACGTCGTAAAATAGCGAGAAATTCTAATCATAAAACACGCAGAACTGGCCAGTAATTCATTACGTCTTTTAAAAGTAAACGCTGAATCATTGAACTCCTTAATCAGCAATAGTATTTTTAGTGGATAGATAGTGGCTATTTATTTTGTATTTCGTACATGTCGGAAAAGAAGAACGACAGTAAGTAAAGAACAACATTAAGATACGTTAATATTTAATTTGAAAGTAGTACACCAATCAACTAAAATATTCAAGTTCCACTGTAAGTCTGTGGCTTGTGTTGTCATGCCCAAACTAACCGTTTTATCTTGCTTGCGCAATAGCGGTTTTCGACAGAAACACTTCCGAACAATTTTTCTTTGCGTAAACGCCTTTTCACCGTTGTGATGCCAACTGGTTTATTTCGATTAATGTTTGTCGCTGTTGCGATCTTTCGTCTATTTCTTTTACTTAACGAAACTATTGCTTGATCCTCTGCTAATATTGTTATTTCTGGTCGGCCCGGCAGTTTTTTATTCATTCAATAAAGCACCAGTTTCTTCATATTTTTAATATTATAGTCCACAGTTTGGCATCACTAAAATTTTTATACAAATACGATACCTCTAATTACCTGATTTATGCCCTAATGTAATCGTATATAAAATTTCCGAGGAAAAGGTCTTTCTTTAATCTTACTTGGGTTGTAAAATGGTCATTGGCGATAATTTAGTTTTAAAGTACTTAAATACATAAATACCGATATATATATCAGAAAAAAATGTTAGAATTTATTTTAAAGTATAATTAATGATGTATAATCGGTGTAGTTGTTCTTATATATTACATAATCAACAGAAACCCAAGAGTATATTTCCTTTACTACAAAAATACTATTTATATATATATGAAGATGTTTTAAATTGCGCGGTTTTTTTAAGAATAAACAAAATATAGTTGGCACACTGAATTTGTCTGGGTATGTGGGCATCTAAAAAATGTGATGTATGGCATTTATAAAAATGGCTTTGTACACGCTACAACAACGCGTTCAAATTGTTGAATTATTTTTTCAAAATAAGTGTTCTGTGAAAAGAGTTTTTCGAAAATTACGTGAATTTTGTGGTTTACATAATCGTCCATCTGAAAGCGCTATTGGTCGAATTATTAAAAAATTTCAAGTGACCGGTTCCGTGGAAGATCAAAAAAGTGAAAAATTCAGTCGTAGTGTTCGTTCACAAGAAAATATTGGTTTGGTTGATGAAAGTGTTGATGAGGATCCTGAAATGTCCATTAGACGACGTTCACAACAACTTGGACTTAGTGGATCAACATCATGACCTACTTTAAGCAAGGATTTAGCTCTGAAGGCATATAAGGTTCAAATAACATAGGAACTGAAGCCATTAGATCATTTAAAACGTCGTTCATTTGTCAATTTCATCAATGAACCAGCTGATTTTTCTCAAAAAATAATGTTTTCCGATGGGGCACATTTTGAACTTGGTGGCTATATTAATAAACAAAATTGCCGTATCTAGGGTCAGGAAAATCCACGAACTATTCATGAGAAATCTATGCATCTTAAACGGGTTACTCTTTAGTGTGCATTATGGTCAGGTAGTGTAATTGGACCTTACTTCTCTGAAAATGCTGCCGGTGAAGCTGTAACTGCCAATGGTGATCGATATCGTCGGATGATAACCGAATTTTTGTGGCCTGAATTCATCAATTGATTTATTGAGACAAAAATTTCCTAGACGTGTAATCTCAAGAAACGGTGATGTTAATTGGTCACCAAGATCATGTGATTTGACACCGTTAGACTATTTTATTTGGGCTTATGTGAAAAGTCAGGTTTATAAAAACAATCCACAATCAATTCCTGCTTTGAGAGATGAAATTATTCGTGTCATTGGTGAGATAGAGCTTCAATTAGGTCAAAATGTCTTTGAAAATTTGAATAAGAGAGTGGACGTCTGTGGAGCTGCAAGAGGAGACCATTTGGCAGATATTATTTTTCGCATATGAATGTCATAACTGATACTTCGATTATCAATAAAAAGTTTTTGAAAGTGAATGCAAATTATGTGTTTTATTTATTCTTTAAAAAAACCGCGAACACCTTTATATAATTTTTTAATACATTTCAAAATAATTAAAATTTACAAAACACCATAACTAGTGTAACTTTGTTTTAAAAGAATGTATTGAAATTATTATAAAAAAGAATAAATAAAGAAAAATATTAAAATTCTCTCAGTTCCTTTAAATTTGCTAGATTACTTAAATGTTGTGTAATATGTACTCACTGTATATGTACGTTTGTTTTTTAAATTCTGGCGCTGAATGATTTGTATTTATATATAGTTAGTAACTCAATTAGTACTAATTATATGTATGAATGGATACACGCTATTAGTATGTCAGAAAAATCACATTCCAACAAATCACACATAACAAGAGAAAAAATAGAAGAAAAGAAAAAGATTAATATTAAAAAGGTTAAATTGCGATTGTGTAAATTCAAGGTCCTGTTCGATTTATTCACTACTTCAAAACAAAAAACCAAGGTTTGAAACGTCTATCACAATTTCAATTTCAAATCATCATTGTATTGAAAGTATGTAATTGTAATTACATATATGTTTGATACATTTAAGTAAACAAATATAGAAGATGATGGTATAAGACTACACTTGGATTCTTGGCAAGGCATGGGCAAATCTTTTGAGCAACTTAACCTGCATATTTGCATAATAACACATTTAAAATGTTGTTAATTATTGTTTCATTTCATTTGTATTATTAGCTTATGCACTTCTAGAAATACTTCAATTCAAGGACTTAAAAATATTTTATTACTTTTAGAAGCCTGAAAATATGTATATGTATACGTGGGATGTCTTTTAAGTCTTACACAATGTGACATAGAGGGCGCCTCTAATCAAATGTCAGTACTAAAAATTAACCTCCATCTTTAGTTAGTGCGATACGTGTAGTGTGGACAAGACTACACTTGGATTCTTGGCAAGGCATGGGCAAATCTTTTGAGCAATTTAACCTGCATATTTGCATAATAACACATTTAAAATGTTGTTAATTATTGTTTCATTTCATTTGTATTATTAGCTTATGCACTTCTAGAAATACTTCAATTCAAGGACTTAAAAATATTTTATTACTTTTAGAAGCCTGAAAATATGTATATGTATACGTGGGATGTCTTTTAAGTCTTACACAATGTGACATAGAGGGCACCTCTAATCAAATGTCAGTACTAAAAATTAACCTCCATCTTTAGTTAGTGCGATACGTGTAGTGTTGACAAGTTAGTTGAAAAATGGAATTAAACCAAAAACATTTTCGCGGAGTAATTTTTTATAATTTTCGAAGACAATTATCTCAACAAGAATGTCTCGCCGAGTTGGTTTCTGTTTTTGGCAATGAAGCACTACATCAGTCAACAATTTCTCGTTGGTATGGAGAATTCAAATGTGGACGGATTTGCCCTAGCGACGATCCAAGAGCGGGTTCACCAAAAACGGTAGCCACTCAGGAAAACGTCGATGCTTTGCCTAAGATCAAGGAAGATCGAAATGTGACATATCACCAGATTGAAGCATTATTGGGGACTTCAACAACCTCAATTCAAAATATGTTTTACAAAGAATTGTGTGTAAAAAAATTAGTTTTGCGTTAGATATCGCATCTGTTGGCCGAAGAACCGAAAGCGGCTAGGGTCAATTGGTGTCAAAAAATTCTATATCGCTTCAACGCCGGAAACACTAAAAACATGTACAACATTATCAGAGCTGATGATTACTCATATAAGCTAGAAAACAAACGCCAGTCGTGTATTTGTGTATTCAAAGGTGAAAAAAATCCGACAAAAGTCATCCGTTCTCGAAGTGTCTCCTAAAAAACGGTCGCGACATTTGTCTCGAAAACAGGTCATCTAGCAATAATTCCTCTACAAGATCAAAGAATTACAATCATTCGTTTGTCGCAAGTCATCACTGATCTTCGAAAAACCAACCCCAAACGACGAATCATCCTCCACCAAGACAATGCAAGTTCGCACACAGCACACAAAACAATTGAATTTTTAACGCAATAAAACGTCGAATTGTTGGACCATCCTCAGTCCGGACCTAAGTTCCAACGATTTCTTTATCTTTCCGAAAATCAAGGACGGACTGCGTGGTTAAAGGTTTCAGTCGTCAGAAGGAGCAGTCGATGCTTTCAAAAACGAAATTTTGACTGTACCAACAAACGAGTGGAACAACTGCTTCCAGAGTTGGTTCGATCACATGCAAAAGTGCATTAATCTTTGTGGAGAATACTTCGAAAAGCAATGAAGTCTTTAAAAGCTATCTAACCCATGTATGTGAATATCATAGTAAAAGAATAAACAGAAATGTCTAATGAACAACATTAAGATTAAATTAAATTAACTGCAGTGTAAGGTCTCTCTCAAATACAATAATATTTTCGTTAAATTACTGTTTAAACTCTATTAGTGGCGTGAAAACGCTATCAAATGTTTGTTCATATTCGCGATTGTGTGAAATAAATAAAAATGCAATATTAAAGAGCATCGTAACAGAAGATGCAACAATAATACTTTATTATAATCCACTATCAAGTTGGACTGATCTAGTGACCGCCATTTACCAAATGCTAATATCCTCCATTTATTAGGATTACCTTAGATTGTTTTATATGAAAAACACCAGAAAAACAATTGGATCCGTTACAGTTTGATTATACTTTGAATAACATTACACTAGAGTGAAGAACGATGGTAAGAGATTTGGGAATTTGGTTTGACTCTCGCCTTCAATTCACACAAGATTGTGCAAACACTTTGACAACGCTTTAGCAAAAAAAGTCCATATATAATGTGTATGTCAGTTATCATTCCCTAACGAAGAGAGATGTGTAGTGCTAAATTTATGTGGAAACTTATGAATAATAAAATAGACTGTCCTATGTTACTTTCGCGAGTTTTCTTTACAGTACTTGCTAGAACCACAAGTTCGTTCACTGCCTTTACAATTCCCGAGCTCTACACCAACATTTTAAATAATGGTGTATATAAAAAGTAAGGCTAATAAGCACTATGCAGAATTACTTGTAGGATAATAACAATATTATTTGCTTATTTTTTTGTTTCTTATACTGTCCAAGATTATACATCTAATTCTTATTTTTTATTTATTAGTTATTGTAGTGAATCGTGTTTTGGTTTCCATTTTTTGTGAAAAACTTTTGCACACTTGTTTTTGTTGGACAATAAAGACATTATTATTATTATTATTATTACTATAGACTTAAACATTGACAAACGTGGAATTTTTACAATATTGTGGTGCGAAAGCAACCTGAAGACTTACCTCACACGTCATCGCAAACATTCGCCAGAAGAAGGTTATACTCTCAGTATGATAAGATATTAAAAGCGTCGTCTTTTCCGAGCTCGAATCTTCTTGGCAACGAACGAAACAATTAAACTATGTACTGTCAGCAACTGGACAGTTTGAATAAATCCATCTTCCAAAAACATCTAAAGCGAGCCAATCGTAAAGAAAACTCTATCTTATGCCTTCAAGTTTCCTCTTGTTTCGTCTTCTAAAAAACTCCTGGTGTAACATTCGACTGTAATGAGACTGTGAATTAGCTCCTTATAAAATTCTTTTGCAAATAAAATATTACAAAAATTGTAATTTTTGTGAAAAATGCGTTTTTGAAGATCGAATTTTGAATTCAACAGGCATGGGCATGTTGTTATGTAGAAGTATTTATTTACAGTTTTAATAAGGCTCTTATATACTTACGAAGTGGTAAAAGTTATAAATACTTCAAAATAGCAAAACCGACTATTTCTAGACACAAAAGGTTTCTCTACAATTAAGTCATCAAACTTAGCAATGTACAAGATTTGTGAATAAATTAGTTAGATCGAGGCTATACAACTGAGTTTGTGAAACCTTCATTCCAGCCAAATCATTTCATTTTCATGTTAATCAGTATTCCCGTTCCATTCGCAAACACTAGGTATTTCTACCATAAGGTGGTATACAAGCTTATCCAGTTGTTGGCTGCACAGCTCAGCATTAATGACGCTGCCACCTGGAACCATCTCAAAATGCACTACTGTTTCTAAATTAAACCTAATGTTTATCATGATTTTTTTCTTAAGTAATTTTGTCGAATCACTATTGATTAATAGGGATTGACTGTGCTCTCTTACCGGAATTGATAAAGACATCCGCTTCTCATTCGAAATCACAATTCGGTGCTGAAAATGATCATAAATGAGCCCTCGAAACAATTTTCTGTTAATCTCTGCCTATTATAGGACTTGATTTTGTTAATTCGACGACGTTTATTGCACAATCCAGCACGGTGTAAATGACGGACGCGAGTGTCTTTTAAATATCTCAACATCCTTAACAATTCGCGGTTACCCGTATGAAAGTGCAGCGTATATAATCTCTTTCATTCAAGATGAACCCGCTAGGAGGCGAACAATGCGAAAGTCAATGTTAAGATTTTATTCATACCGGACTAACCTTAATAACTTTAAAACTATAAGATATATTCAAATAAGTATTACACGATTTAAAAGAACAAAGATGAAGAAATATCAAGCGACATTAATCTTCAGCGCACGTACTGCCAGAAGATGGCCACCAAGTTAAATCGAAAAATTTAATTTTCTGTTTTGTAAAATTAATATAACTCGGGTAGGCATACGTTTAGCACATTATGTGAGATGTCACTTGACAGATTTCACTCACACAGATTTCAGTACTTCGAAATAAAATACTAACAATAATAATTGTAAAAGAACCTGAAGAACATCCATTGAACAAGTGTTGAACTTGGACAAATTTTCGTTAATATTTCAGAATTGTTAAATTATCTTCGAAACAGGTATGTAAATTCCGATAATAAACACATAAAATAAAAGAAGAATAAATTAGTGATTCAAAGAGGTCCCTATGCTAGCAGCAGAACGAATATGGAGGATGAAACAGCCTCGGAAAATTGAGGCCAACGCAGTGGCGCTGACATCATACCGTCTCATACCAGTTCACAGGTAATAAATATCGATAGTGAAATAGAACCAATGGTTTACGACAAAATAAATTGAAATGAAACGTTCGAGAATCGAAATTTAGTCTTTATAATGGTGCCTGGCGACGAAGCACTTAAAATGTCTTTCTGTGGCAAAAAGTTGGTTTTTGTTTGTTGAGTTTGTGATCACGTATGGTTTACGACATTCTTCGCCAAATAACCTCAGCAGTACTAACCCCGACAATACCTATCGACTTTTACCATGATAACCAAGTCATCCACTAAGTGACTGACAACAACTCTTTTTAAGTTGAAATGCTCCCATGATGTTTTCTCAATTCTCCTATAGTATTCTTTTTTATGTCGTCTATTATCATAGCTAACAGATTCCATTCCTCCTGTCTCACGTCCGAAATAATTATGAATCTTTGCACTACTCTGTTTTCCATTATTATAGATATAATTCGTGATTTCGTCTTACCTACAATATTCTTACATTATACATTATTTGTTATTTGTAGAGAGAGAAGCCACATTTGTCTGCACAGCAGATTTGTAATAAGTACATACGGTGTATTTACGGTAACTCATCCAAGGGATCGCTTTGCTCAATTATGTTTATTGATACATTACATACTTAACGCAATTATAATATTACAGCGGTTCTTATTCTGTGGCGCCGATAAAAATTCACCGTTCAATTTATATTTCAATTCTTTAATGACGTCCATATATCATTTTTTTTTCTAATAATGTCGTGTTCAAAAATATTTTCATATACGGACTTTATAAACGATACGCAACATGAACAGATATAGTGTAGCCTATTAAAATAAACTGTTAAAAATAATAGTGCTTAATCTAGTTACTACTGTGTAGAGTTGTTTATAGAAATATGGATAAATTTTAATATATCTGCATAGTAGGAATTTGTTCTTATTTTCACAGATACATACAGAATTGCATGGAAGTGTAAATGAAATACTAGAATAGAAATTGCAATTTTTTTCTTATAATTCGGAAATATTATGAAAGTATAGCATACAAATTAAAACAATTATTTTATATAAGGTATGTGTTAATTGCAATAAATCGCATTGAAATGAGCAAAATATAAATAAATAGCAGTATGTGGCACAATCTCCAATACATTGCCTGAATTCCAATATCTTTAAATACTTTCACGTAATGGGTTTGAAACTAAAATTAAAACATATAAAAGTTTACACACTCAGATGGCGCCATAGGCATAGTGAACTGTTTCAGAAATATTAAAAAATAATTTAATACAGTTCTGTAACAAGTAATGAGTAATGGTTAAATACTGAAATAATTATTTACTTTAATATATTTTTTAAGCAATAGTGTAATAAATCATATTCTAGAAGACAAAATAATGAATAAACAAGGAAATATTTCAGAAATTAAGTGATATCGCCTTTACAACAGTGTTTAAACGTTTATTGGTATTTAGAGAACGAACATGTCTGAGTTTGAAATTAGAAATCTGACCATTAAAAGTTTGCATAATAGTTATTAGGTGGCGCCACCAAAGATAATTAAAATTAAGTATTTAAAAACTAGAATTTATACCCATAATTCAGTAATAAAAAGTACGTAATAGTTACAAACTGTAATAAATATTTTCATTAATATATTTGTAAAATATTGTGCAACAGATCGTATTCTACCTAAAAAAATTAAGAAATTATTGGAAACATAAAACGGCGCTCTCTCCGGTACGGTATCCGAACTCTGTTGATGTCTGTCGATACGGACATACTCTTGATTTAAGTTAGAATTGTAACCATTTAAACCCTATGCAATGGTTATTAGATGGCGCCCTAAAAATAATAAAAATGGTTTTAAAAATATTAAAAATTAAAATTTATATTTATATTTATATATATTATATTTTATATTATAAAAGAAAAGTATATAAGTAAATAATTTAAAATTTTATCAAGCATCCCAGAAATATGATGTTGAGAACAACCGGATTTATACAAACTTTTATATTTGACATCCTAATTTTATTTAAATTTCTAATAAATTATGCAAATAAAAAAACACGTCAGTAAAATTGGTTGCCTCTAAAATTGTTTTTATTAAATAATTGTGCAAGACCAATTTGTATATTAATATATAAACGGTAATTGTATTTTGATTAATGTGACCTTAACTTGATTTTGTATTGTTTTATCATGTCATCTTTACTATTTTCTTTACCGGACTTATTCGATAATTATAAAAACTGGATAGTTAAGAATCCAGGAAAAGCTAACGATTTAGAAACTACTATTAAATGGGTTTCGTATTTTATAGCAGGTCAGTATCTTAATTCTAACCTTAAATTATTCTATAGTTTCGTCATTACAGGTAGAATTAATAATTCGCATACTGTATCAGAATTAATATATGCTCTATCTAATTTACTGGTACTTTTTAATGACCGACTTATTACGAAAGGAAGGCAACTAGAAAAACACGATGCAAGTAATAAACTGAAGATTTGGTTAACTGTTCTTGAATATTCTGAAGTGTTCCTTGAAATTTCATGTAAAAAATTATGGGGACAACGTGGATCTTGGTTAATTATAGTTTCTATACAAATTTTCAAGTGAGTATAAAAATTAGGCAAAGTACATGATAATATCTGTTAACAATTTTTAGATGTATTGCTCGACTGATATTAGTATACCATTACAAAGAATCAATGATAACTGTGCCTCCAATACCTACTCTAGATAGAATAAAACTAAATACAGCTGATGTTAAAAATGATATATTAGATGGTGAAAATCCACAGTTGAAATCAATTTCATTTAGTTTAAAACATTCAGGAAAAGTCATAAGAAAAATCGATACTTCGCCATCCATGTCAAACCGAAGCTGGAAACCTGTTGAAGTTTCTCAGTATCAATCAGAAGAAGTGAATAACCAAGCTTTAATTGATAGGAAATTACTTGCAGAAGTGCTATACATATCAAAACCTATAGCTCACTTAGGTACTTCAGCAATTTTTGGTTATAATACTTGGAAACCCTGGATGATATCATTAGTGATGGATACTTTAAGGTTAGTTGTATTCATAATGTTTATATGAAAGAATTGCAGTACTACTATTATTTTACATTCCATTATTAGAATAAATAAGGAATTGTTACTTGTAGAAAAATATTTCTTAAATTTTCTCTATTTTCATAACTGTAATGAGTTATTTTTCTCTTGTATGTATTTAAATCTTTAAACTATCTGTTGTTTTCAATTCATTAAACTGCTAATTTTAACAATACAAAATCTGTAAACTTATGTAATAACATTGTACATCTGATATAGTATTATTATACATCTGGTATCATACTATTACCTTGCTTTCTTATAATCACAAGGCACCCTTTAACATATTGAAGATGTAAAATATCTAGTCGATTAATTTTTTTACTGGAAAGGCAAGTTTATTGTTGGAAAATAGTTCATAATAGTAACACCAGTATTCCAATTGATGATTAGGTGTTAAAGTTGTTTCATGTATAGCTTTCTATTTATTTTATTCAAGTACACAAGTTCGTAAACTTCTTCAAATCTCTTTGTTCTATCTTCATGGCTATTACTAATGCAGTTCGTTTTCCTTTCCAATTTTATATATGCTATACTATTATAAATAGTAATGGTGCTTGTGATAAATCATGATTTTAATTTTAGTGATCATTTAATACTACTTTCATTAAAATATTTTTTTGTTAGTTTGCAGTTGTACCGTTCATGCAGTCAAGGTAAAGTTAAAATACTGACTAATAAGCAAAGATTACAACTATCTAGAAGGACTTTTGTTATGCTCTTGTACCTGCTTCGATCTCCATTTTATGAAAAATATAGCCAACAAAGAGTGGAAGGCGCTCTCAGCTGTTTGAGCAACAAAGTTCCTCTTATGGGATTACTGTGTAATCCACTGCTAAAATACTTACCATTCTGGCGGGATAATTATTTTTACATGTGGTCCACATAATTAGCACTGGTTAAATATTGCTGGTTGTTATAAATTTGTAAATATGAAGGGTTGTGGCCAGAATTTGCTTAAATTTTAATTAAGAAACGTAAGTAAGAACTTTTACAAAGGGGGATCATAAAAAAATGGAATTGAAATATAATGCACTCAGTAACCATCTATAAGTGAAACTTCTTCATAAATTCATAAAAATAATTTGAATACAATTAAGATTTTTCTTTTAAAAATAAGAATTTAAAATAAATAAGAGCGACATCTTAATTATAATTATGTAATTACCATGTTCTTAAAATTGTAAGACTAAAGTGAGCACCCTAAGTATTTTTCCAAATAAATCTTTTATCATTCTTTATATTTTCATTTATTTACAATTATATGTGATAATCGCAATATAATATAAACTCTGTTGCAAAATTAAAATGTACTCAATACCTAAGTACATAAATAAATAATAATATTTTTGTGTTACTATCATATGTTTTTAGTTATTTTAATAGTTTTAATCCTGTGTCAATATTCTAAATACAATAAAACAATGACATGTATTTGTTGTTAAAAGATGATCCACTTGTTAACTAATAATTTTGAATAATTTAAGAAGGAAGATTTCATCAAATAATATTCGGCTATGATAATTTTGTGCTGTGAAAACCTATTATTCTAAACATATTTAATTAATATTAGCAATACTGATGAAAATTTATTAGTAGAGCTGGATAGTCGTCTCCCTGATAGAAGAAAGCGTCATGAAGCGACGATATGAGCGAATGCGTGCTATCGAATCGGTTATACATACACCCCGCTTCTGTCAGACACGACTATCCAGCTCTATTTATTAGTTTGTTGAATAATTTACTATATATAATACAGCCATATACCCAATTTACAAGCAAGATAACATATTTTTATTGCCATTTCACTAGTTTTGCCTTGTGATTTTCAGAATATTGTAGGTTAACTTTCAAAAATGTTATTAATTAAAATTGATTTCACAATTAACTAAAGTCTGGTAATATACATAGTTTTTGATTTGTTGGTGTTGCATTGTAATATCAATTTCCAGTGATTGTATGGCACTTTCTAATAATTTTCGCATTCTTTCTGTATATTTTTCACGAAAGTCATTGTCATTATAGAATGATAATCTCTGAAGATAGATCAGCTTCTGTTATCAAAATATTTGTAATACAATCATAATTAATTAATTACACATAACCTCCCAGATAACATAAATATCCAAAGGTTATCTTTTATTTGTTGATGTACAATAATAGTATCAAAACAATTGCTTTTTGCAACTGAGATTTCCATGCTTTTTATCAGCTCCACCAGCTTTAATCAATTTTTAATTGTATGATTTGATGAATTGTGTTGTCAATATTTTGCATATAGAATTATCTTCTTTATTTTAAACTCTAATCTCAAAACACATCTAAGAAATAAGTGGTTTTTAAATATAAAGATAAAATTTCAAATATAATACATTTTTGTCTTGACTTTACATGATCATGGTGCCATTAAAAATATTAGTTTATAAAAGATCATTGTCATCAATCCAACCTAATTGGTAATAAAAGTTTGGAATTCAAATCAAGCGGCTCTATCAATTTTATTGAAACATTTGGAAAGTGTTTCCTTCAATTTCTGCTAAAGAGATCAACAAAATTTGTGAAAACAATCAAAAACTCCGATTAAATTAATAAACGAACTTTTATTTACAACTTATTCAATATATCTGTAGATTTATCATCTAAAATAACTTTATGCAATTTAGTAAACCGAAGGAGAATTAATCTACATTGTTTAATATTTTTCATATAGTTTCTTTCTTAAATTAAAGTTGTATATAAAGAGACATGAACAATAAATGTTAAAATGGTCCTTAAACAGTTCAAAATTAAGGACAAATAAAAGATGGTGATAGATTTGTACTCTTTAGAATGTGCAAAGTAAAAACGCAGGTGTTTTTCTTCAACTTGCAAAAAGTTACCCATACGACGAACTTTTGATCAAACAAACACGGAAATATCTCTATTAACATTGTATATTAATGAAAAATAAGTATACAGAAATTGAAAATATTGAATATTCTATATAATAACTACCACAAGAACGTATCTGATATTACATAAAGGAAACATCTGCTACAAAATCATTATTTATATTATCAATTAAAATATACAAAATACTAATACATTATGCTTTAATAAGGCGTCCAATCTCCATTATTGTTCGTTATAGCTTCGCAGCGTTTGTGCAAATTATCAATTAATTTCTGAGCATATGCAAGTAGAGATTGCCATATCTTTCTAATCCCTCTACATAGGGATTTCAAAATTAACTACAGGCCTTCCTTCAAGTTCTTGCTTTATGAAGGCCCACACGTTTTCTATTGGGTTCGCGTCAGGGGATTGTGAAAGTCAATCTAACGTGCACGTCATTCTTCTCCTTCCAATACGCAACACGTTGACAAAGATGTTTTGGGCCACTTCCAAACCAATGTTCTGTAGACGTCACAAGACACTTTTTATAAATTTATAGCATTCCATCCGAGTTTAATTTTGCACTGATACATCCCCAAACGTGCACTGGATGTCTAACTGTCCTCTCAATCACATTTTCGCCGTTTACTGTCCATGCTTTGCATTTGTGCACAAATCCATAAAAAGATGCCTCGTCTGAAAATATATTATCTCATTCGCGTTCTAAGTTTTCGCGCCCAGAGTAATTGTTTGCTAACATATCACTCTGATAACAATGGTTTTGCGGTTAAACTTAGCCAATTAATATTGCTTTCTTGTAGCCGACGACTTTTATAGTATGTCTACTTAATATTTGCTGTGCTTGTTTCAATGTTAGCGTCGATTTTTTTAATAGATTAATTATTACCTTGTCTTTCTAGCTTATAATTTCTTGTTTCAATCGACGTTCGTAAATCGTCATCATTGCTATTTATTTTATATCTTGTTACAAACTTTTTTACAAATCCTACACAACAATGCAAATATTTTGCCGACGATTTATACGATATTTTAGGACCTTTTGAGTGACTACGCAGAAATACCGCTTCCAGTCTTTTAATATATTTTGCACTCATTGTGTCACGATGTCGTCACTACCAACTTATACATAAAACTATGCTTAAAGTATTATAGCGTAGTAATAAAAACATATGGGATTAAGAAGTCTTCTTACTTTTCTTAGAAAGGGCAGGTATATTCAATTGGTGAGAGTTACACTCTTTTGTTAAGTACTGTAAGTCTACACAGTGGCCCCTTGCCGATAAAATCTTGTAATAGAAGTTATTGCACTTCGATTTTAAAATTTAGAGCGCCCAACTCTCTATCCTAAACTTGTATACATTGGATTTAAATATTATCTTGCCCTCAATTTTCGTTAGGCTTGAAATTAGATATCAATCACTAGTTGTAGCGATTGCTTTAAGAGAGCTGTAATACATTTAAACTTCAGTCCAACTAAGAAGATGATTGGCGATGTTCTTTGTCTTGATTAGTTTAAGTGAAAACCTAGTACATCCTATCCAAATATAGAAGTGGCATTAAGTGATAGTACGTATATTACTTCCATTGAGTCTTGAGAAATGCCAACATTATATATAACAACAAATTGTACAAAAATTTTATTAAAAATGTGGCACAAGCTTTGAGGGGTGGACGAGGGTGACGTGACCCAAGAAAAGCTCACAAATGGACGGTTTCGGAGATATGTAATATTTTACGTTGATTCCACTTTTGTATTATGTTCAAACAAACAAATAATGCAATTTATGAACAAACAACGAAAGTAAAAAGTCAAATAAAATGTTCAAAATGCCTTATTACCACTTCGTAGCAACCACGACATCCCCGCAAGAATCTTCAAAAGAGTTCCTCACGGCAGAGACGTCGTGGTTACTGTGAAATAGATTGAGGATACTTTCAACATGTCATTTGAGTTTTTGCTTTGGTTGGTTTATAAATTAATTGTTTATTTGTATGGACATAATTGTTCTGTATGTTCTGGGCTATACTATTCCCACTAAAAATTTGTGACAAAATTTGTCAACACTGTTATCATATCCAGAATTATAAATTAAGTAATTTAAACAAAATTTCTCCTATAGTAATGGAGTAATGTTATTATTTTGTAGATTTTGAATTAGGGAGATTTAATTGAAAAAAAGAATTGAAAAAACTATAATTGTGGTTCATATAAGTTACTTGCTATAATTTGACGGAGCAATTTCATCTCAACTAAATATAATCACCTCGTAAATATGTACTGTTCCTGTATTATTACACTCCATATTTTTTCTTTCTTAATAAGATTTGATTAATGTTTCCGGAAAATAATGTATTTTTGTATGTTTTTCTGAAATAATAGTTGGTACACGAATCAGGTGCGATTTACTGTATATGTATGTATGTATGTATATAATACCTGTAATTTATTATTATAGTTATACACATTACATCCTTCGTTTTATGTACCATACGTACATGGCTCCACAGTATAGACAAAAAATAAAGAACAAAGAATGTTTAACATAATTTTAAAGTATAATAATATAAATTACAATAAGTGTAATTAATAGTTTTAGCTCTTAAAAATGTAAATAACTAAGAAACGTTATGTAGAACAACTTTATTTTAATTTTTAATGAAAAATTAAGAAATAAGTTACAAGAGATACGCCCGAAAACAAACTAAGAATTAAGCCCAGCTCACACGACGCTTGTTCGGCCAATGGATTGCCCGCAGGGCGTTGTGATAGCAGCTGGGATTGTTGCCATGACGGAAAATGACGTCACTACAAGTTTCCTTGTGTAAACGCTTGCTGGAATTCTGTGATAGATCATGTCCTACTTTTCGGGCTTGTTTCTTTGATGGATTCGAACAATAACCAATGAGGAAGTCGCATTGTGTCACGTGATTGTTAGTGTGTCTCTGCTCTTCTTTAAATAGTTGAATCAACTGAATAATTTATGAACTGTTAGTTGTATATGTACATCCTATGTACTTGAAATTTACCTTCTACTTAAAACTTCAGTTAAGTCAATCACATAAATTATATAATTAATTTATTTATTTGGTCATATTCCAAAAGAATTGATTGTAATAACCATTAACAAATTCTTTTCTTGAAGTACATATATTCCACAATTGATATTACTTACGCAAGTTCGTCAAATAATATTTATCATCTACAGACCCAGTGCAACAACGCATATCGTGCGCAGCCAATATCGTAGAGGAGCCGTCATAACGCCCAGCCGAACAGCCCTCTTGAAACCCAGTTGCGAAATCAAGCAGGAAATCCAGTGACCAAACAAGCGTCGTGTCAGCAAGCTTTAGATATTATTAAAATAATTACAATACTTTTTTGACCAAGAAAGAAATTACCATAAAAGCCTAAAATTTAGTTTTAATTCGATTGGTCCATCATTGGAATTTAATATAGGTACAACGTCCGTTCGGAAAGTTTAATTTTTTTTGTAGTCCATGCGTAACGCCTAGTGGTAGACACCTAAAATACATATATTTTAACATCAAGAGTTAACTGTCAATGTGATATTTATTAAAAGAGATCGTTCTGATCGACATTGCTCATGATGATAACCGTTTGTGATGAACAGTCATCATCATACTATGAAGTTCAAAGGAGTTTAAGTGGTGCAAAAATTTATGCTTTTTTTTTTGAGAATAAATCTTCGTACTCCAGCATCTTCTATATTAACAGATTTACTTCTGAGTAGCTTGCTTCTGTTTTCACAGCTTAAATTGTACTCTAAAGGTGAACACTGGTGATATTAACAACATCTAAATCAATGTAAAGCAACAAATAATTTATCAGAGGCATATTCAAATAATTTTCAATGGGTATATGAATATTATAATTTCTGTAGAACAATTAAAATACCAAATTTTCAATTCTGTTTTATAACACAATTAGATTTTAACAATTTCGGATTTTTAATTAATTTTTAAATTTGGTGGTATTATTGTGTTAGCAGATGTTACTATCTATTGGCTAACTTATAAATATGTTGCTAAATATTGGCAACAGACATGCTAAAAATTGAAATCGTTGAAGCAGAGGTAGCGTAGAAAGATTAAGTTTTAAGATATTGAATACATAACTGTTTCATTTTATAAATTATTCATTTTCATATAAAGAAATTGTTAAGATATTTGAGCATTAAATGTATATAGAATATATTATCTTTATATTATTTACCTGTAAAATTAATATTTTTCTAATATGTAAATTCCACATAAATACAATATTTTTGTAGTAAAAATGGGTTTTGTTAAATATATTTTGTTTTATATATTTTTTATTTTTATTTAGTTTTAATCGTTTAACAATCTCCATATTTATCAATTATCTAACAGAACCATGCACTAGAACATAATGCTTAATTTATGAGAAATTATTTAGAAAAGCTAAACACAATGCAAATATATCAATGACATTAGAAGTGTTACACCTAGAAGGAATAGTTTCCTGGATAAGCTTAAGTCAAGAATGCAAGATTTTATTAACATTAATTTGAAAAAAAATCAATAATGTGTTTGGCGACCCGTAGCTGTAGACAATATCAAATAAGATGGTCGACGTCTGCTTGTGGCACCTCGTTCCAAGCAACTTGAACTTGTTTCGTGGAGGATGGTTCAAATTGGTCGCCAGCTTCTCGTAATCCAATGTGAACGGCCATCAGATAAGGCAATAAAGTGGTTTGTAGGACGTCATCAACATCGCGCACGACGGAATAAACAGAAGAGGTCTTCCATATGCAATAGCCCCCCAAACTTACTGACATGCCTCTCAACAGCCAATATCACGTCGCTCTCCACGACGGCGTCTTACCCTGATGGCCATCATGCATGCAGGCAGAATCGCGATTCGTCGCTGAATACGACATTATGCCATTCTGCTTCCCAATGCTGCCGTTCTCTGCACCAGTTCAAACGTCAGAGGGTAAGACGCCGTCGTGGAGAGCGACGTGATATTAGATTTGCTGTTGAGAGGCATGTGCACATAACTGTTGGAGTAATGGTTTGGGGGGCTATTGCATATGGAAGCCGATCACCTCTTCTGTTTATTCGGGGCAGTATGACAGCTGCGCGTTATGTTGATGACGTCCTACAAACCACTTTATTGCCTTATCTAGATGGCCGTCCACACGTCCTTTTTCAGCAAGACAACGCGCGTCCACATATTGCTCGTCGTACTATGGACTTTCTACGAGAAACTGGCGTTAATGTTTTGCCGTGGCCACCCCGTTCACCGGATTTAAATCCCATCGAACATGTGTGGGACATAATGGGGAGAAGACTGACCAATTTGAACCATCCTCCACAAACTCTGGCACAGTTAATCCACCAAGTTCAAGTTGCTTGGAACGAGGTGCCACAAGCAGACATCGACCATCTTATTTTGTCGATGCCTAGACGTGTACAGGAGTGTCTACAGCTACGGGGTCGCCAAACACATTATTGATTTTTTTTCAAATTAATGTTAATAAAATTTCTTGGAAATCTGATCGTTTCATTCTTGACTTAAGCTTATCACATTACCAAAAAATCACATCCAGGAAACTATTCCTTCTAGGTGTAACACTTCTAATGTCATTGAGTATATGTACAACATAGCAACAAGCAGTTCTATTTTAGAAAATATAAAGCACGATTTATGACACTTTAGACGGACTCTAATTAATTTTCACCGTGGTCTAATGGTGATTGCATATTCTTGAAGAGAATAAGATCGCGGGTTCGATTCTCGCACGGGAAACGAACATTTTTTAAGTAATTTCTGCATGACTCATACGATGTATAAAGAATTAGAATTTTCAGGTTAGCACCGTAAAAGCACTTTATTATGTGCAATTAATAACCTACTGTGGGTTTTCATTTAATAACTATTTCCATAATGTAAATTATGGCACTTTAAAAGGACTCAAATTCACTGTCTCCGTGTAATGGTGATGGCACGTATCCAGAGAGAATGAAATCGCAGGTTCGAGTTTCGCGCAGAGAACAGAAATTTTGTTCAAGAATTTTTTCTACATTACATATACAATGTATAAAGCGGTTATAATTAAAATTTTTCAGTTTAACATCGTAAAAGCGCATAATTATATGCAGTTAATAACTATGGTGGTTTTCATTTAATAATTGTTTCCACAATACAACTTATGGCATTTTAAAATGACTCGAATTCACTACCTCCGTGATCTAGTGGTGATAGCACATTCTCGGAGAGAATGGTTTCGAGTGAAAACAGTAATTTTTTCAAGAACTCCTGCATTACATGTACGATTTATAAAACAGTTAAAATTAGAATTTTTCAATTTAACATCTCAAAAGCACGTAATTATATGCTATAAATCACACTTATATGAACTTGGAACGAAAATACTACACTCCATGATTTTTAAAGTTGACATCTTAAAAACACGATACACTTATGAACTATTGAACTACCTGAAATAACTGCTGCACCAGTGTAGCCTATGTAATATAACAGTTATTAACAGTTGAATATAGAAAGGAGCGTTGCTCTGAATTCCATACTGATTGATAGAACAACAAAATCCTAAGCACTGCTTAATATGCACACACTTAGTGATAACTAGAGCAAGGATATTTAAATACAGGCGTTGCAATGTCAAAAGCGCTTACAACATGAAATATACGAAAGGCGTACAATAAGTACCGCAATACAGTATGAATAAATAGTATTAAGCAATATATTTGTATTGTTGTTAAATACCTACGAGAGATTGACAATCCGAACTTATTGTAAGCCTCCAGAGTCTTCTGGGTACATGATGACATACGAACAAACATTGTTGAAAGGAAATGTTGACACTATGACAAAGATTTCAAACTGTGTTGTAACTTTAGTTCAAGTAGTGATCATTATGATGATACGGTAACGATAAGTTTTGTTGTTCGATAAGTGATGGCGGTATTAGGTTCGTCGTTTTATTTTTCTGAAGATTGTACTACTTTTCTATGAAAACGTGAAGTTTTCCCATTTTATATTTTCTCATTCTTATATTTACAGGTGTTCAAAGTTGACAAGCCACAGTATTTTTTTACAATGGAAAAACTTCAATATCGTGCAGTGATAAAATTCTTATTTTTGGAAGGTGTAGCACCAAAACAAATTCATGAACGATTGTTAAAAGTGTATGAAAACTCTTCACCTACAATTAGTACAGTAGAAAGCTGGGTTGCTGAATTTAAACGCGGTCGTACAAATCTTAAAAACGATCCACGTGAAGGACGTCCAAAAAGTGCATCAACACCAGGAATCATAGCAAAAATACAGGAAGGTTTTGGAAGATCGTCGATTAACCGAGAGAGATTTAGTAGAAGCCGTAGACATCTCATTGGGCAGTGTGAGCAATATGTTGGCTGAAGTTTTGGGTTTCAGAAAGCGGTATGAAAAATGGGTGCCATCTCCGTTAACAACGGGAAAAAAAACGGATTCGAATGCGACTTTAGCAATAGTTTAAGATTTTTAGAAAGTATAGAAACGATTTTATGCATTATTTCGTCACTATGGATGAGACATAGGTCTACCACCATGATCCTCAATCAAAACAAGAAGCTAAGGAGTGATGTGAACAGGGTACTTCGGCTCCGAAGCGAGTTAGGATCCAGAAATCGGCAAAGAAAGTGTTAGCATCAGTTTTTTAGGTTGCAAGAGAAATTTTGTTCGTGTATTACCTCCAAACTGATAAAATAATAAACTCAGATTATTATTGTAACCTTTTGGACCAGCTGGATATAAAAATTCGTGAGAAAAAACCTGGTTTACAGAAGAAGAAAAATCATTTTTCATCAAGACAACACACTCTCTCACACAGCTCCAAAAACCATCGCAAAAACAGTGAATTAAAGTACGAATTGTTGCAACATCCACCATATTCGCCGGATTTAGCTCCTTCTGGCTGTTCTCACGCCTCAAAAAATTCATGCGTGGAGAACGTAGTTTTCGACATTCTTCCGGATTCTCACTTCTGATGGAATCCATAAGTTAGAAAATTACTAAAACAAGTGTATTGAAGTTCAGGGATGTTGTATTGAGTAATAAAATATATGTATTTCAAATAATAAAATCGTGTTTTTCTTATCGAACGACAAAACTTATTTAACAACCTGGTATACTAATGATAATGAAGTAAAAAGAAAATACAAAACTACTGCATAATATTATTTAGGGTACACCAAGTTTAGCAAAGAAACATATTTTCAGTTATTTGTGACTGAAATAATCGCAAGAAATTGTGACATGCACTAAATTAGAGGCAAGATGTGCTCACAAAGAGAAAGGAAAAAATTTGATTAATGTCCCAATTGAAAAAGTTAGAATGCTCCTATCGGAGAACTATATTATTTGAAATTTATTTTAAAGCACATTACAAATATTTTGTCGGACCTACTTTGGCATTTATTATAGCTTTTAAGCACCAAGGCATAATAGAAACCACATTTTCTGTTATTTCTGGTGGTATTTTCTATAATCCTTCTCACGAACGTTCTTAATAATAATTTTGATATTTACAGTCGAATAATATTTAAATTAGATAAATATTTTAAAAGGACATGATAAAAAATTATATATGTGAAGTGTAACAATACCTTAAAAGAGATAATAGCAAAAGTGAATAAGTATGATTTAAAAATTGATATGCGGTTTATAGATTGCAAACGAGCCTTTGATTCCTTTAATAGAAGGATACATACATATGAAAGCCCTGAGAGAAATAGTAATGATATCGAATTAAGAAAATTAATAAAAATGACAAATAACAAGACAAAAGTAAATATTAAAACACGAGTGAAACCAAAGAATTTACAATTGGTAAAGGAATAAATCAGGCTGATTCATTATAAAGGATACTATTTAATTTAGCGTTGGAATATGTGGTAAAGAGGGTAAATAAAGGGAATCTATCAACTAATAGCATACGCCGATGATATAGTATTAATCAAAAAAACCGAAAGATAATGGAAATTCTTAGAGATCAGAATGGAAGGAAGAAAAATGGTTTACATATGAAACCAAAATTATGAGGTTTGGAAGTTGCAAGTGCAAAGAATGATAAAATAAAGCTAGGAGGATATAAATTCGAGAAAGTTAAAAGCATTGTTTCGAATAAAGGAGAGATATTATCAGAAATAAACGAAAAAATAATGATAAACAGCAAATAAAAAATTGTTAGCAAGTAAATAACAAGGAAATGAAAATTACGCATTTTAAGACAATAATCATGTCCATATTAATGTATGCTGTGTTACCCTGTATAAGGAACAGAAAGAAGACAAGGATAGTAGAAAGGAAAATTCTTAGATCTATATTGGGGCCAGCTAACCTTTCAAAGAGCAAATATCGACCGAGAATGAATTTTAAATTATTAAAGGAAGTGGCCGGGGCGGATATATTGGGTCTGGGAAAAAGTTCGTGGCGTTTTTCCCGATAGATGGCATTGGTTGCCGATAACTAAAGAACAACAAGTCACAGCGACACCACCGACGGCTCGTTTTTTAGATGACCTTCCGAACGTTAGTTTGAGCGTAGAAACATTGTAATCGGTGCAGTGGTTGGAAAGTTATTCGCACTTGAAAATGGAGAAGAATAATGAGAAATTTCGCTATATTCTGCAATATTATTATGATAAGGGGAAGAACGCTGCGCAGGCTTGTGATAAAATTTGTGCTGTGTACGGTGAAACTTTATCGAAATCTGTTGCGCGGAAATGGTTCGCTCGCTTTCGTTCTGGAAATTTCAATGTGAAAGATGAGTCACGCTCCGGTCGTCCAATCACTGAAAAATCTGATGAAATTCTTGAAAAAGTCCAACAAGATAAGCATATCAGCAGTGTCGATATTGGCATGGAGCTAGGCATTGACCACAAAACTGTTTTGAATTTACACAAAGCTGGTTACAAAAAAAAGCTTGACGTATGGGTTCCTCATGAGTTGAGCGTGAAAAACATGATGGACCGAATTAACATCTGCGATGCGCTGCTGAAACGGAATGAAATCGAGCCGTTTCTGAAACGCTTAATAACCGGAGATGAAAAGTGGATTACGTACGATAATCGGAAGCGTAAAAGATCGTGGATAAAGGATGGTGAGCCGTCACAAGCGTTCGCTAAGCCAACATTGACGCCAAAAAAAGTGATGCTGTGTGTATGGTGGGACTGGAGGGGAATCGTCCACTACGAGCTACTTCCAACTGGTCAGACGATTGATTCTCAACTCTACTGTGCACAACTAGAAAGATTACCCCAGGCGATTGAAAGAAAACGGCCCGAATTGATTAATAGGAAAGGTGTTGTCTTCCATCATGACAACGCCCGACCACACACTTCTTTGATGACCCGTCAAAAATTGAGAGAGTTTGGTTGGGAAGTTTTGATGCACCCACCTTACAGTCCGGATATAGCACCCTCTGACTATCATCTGTTTCGATCTCTGCAGAACTCTCTCAATGGAATTAAGTTGGTTTCAAAAGAAGCCTGTGAAAACTACTTGATTCAGTTTTTCGACCAGAAACCACAGAAGTTTTTCACCGATGGGATCATGGATCTACCAAAAAAATGGCGAAACATTGTCGATAATAATGGAGCATATTCGGTTTAAATGAATTCGTCCACGCGCCATGCGGGGACCAGTTGAATTTTACTGAAAAAACGCCACGAACTTTTTCCCAGACCCAATAGTTAGAAAGATAAAACGACAAAAGCTTTCTGTATGCAGATTTATGCAATTAACTTCAAATAAATTTTAAATCATTGAAATGTCTTTGTAATTGGCAAAGGCCGTTTCTTTTGTAGGAGCATGGTATATGTAGATGTTTGTGAGTAATAATAATAATATTTATTTAAATTGCTCAACAGAAAGCCCAACACAGGAAATATGTAAATATTACACACTAGTTAAATATATAAAAATACAAGAGTATAGAACATGTACGTATATCTACACAAACAGTCCATAATACAGTAGCTACCAGGTGTACCGAAAAGTTTTTTCGTAAAAAAACTACATAATTTTCAAGAAAATTGAAACAATTATTTATTCAAAGTATTGGCCATTTAATTTCACACATCTTGCCCATCTTTCAGGCAATTTATGGATGCCATTGCAAAAAAACTGTTTATCTTTTGAGCAAAACTATTCATTGAGCGATTTTCGACTCAACTTCTTTGAAATTGGCGAAGTGTTGCTCTGCAAGCGCTTGTCCCATTGAGGCGAAAAGCTGATATTCGGACTGGGCAAGGTCTGAAGAGTACAGCGGGTGCAATATTATGTCCCATCCAAGTGCTTTCAACGCTTCCTTAACCGGTTTTGCTATATGTGACGGCGCGTTATCGTACTGTAAAATCACGTTACCGTGTATCCGGGCCTATTCTGGACGCTTTTCTATCAATGGATGGTGCAAATTGATAATTTGTCGTCGGGAGCGATCAATATTAATTGTTTCACCAAGTTTCAAAATTTCGTAATACGCCACGCCACTCTAGGCCCACCAAATACAGAGCATTGTCTTGCGACTAAAACCATTTTGCCTTGGAATCGATAAATGCTCTTTTGAGCAAAACCATTCATCGAGCGATTTTCGACTCAACTTCTTTGAAATTGGCGAAGTGTTGCTCTGCAAGCGCTTGTCCCATTGATGTGAAAAGGTGATATTCGGACTGGGCAAGGACTGGAGAGTACGGTGGGTGCAATATTATGTCCCGTCCAAGTGCTTTCAACGCTTCCTTAACCGGTTTTGCTATATGTGACGGCGCGTTATCGTACTGTAAAATCACGTTACCGTGTATTCGGGCCTATTCTGGACGCTTTTCTATCAATGCATGGTGCAAATTGATAATTTGTCATCGGTAGCGATCAATATTAATTGTTTCACCAAGTTTCAAAATGTCGTAATACGCCACGCCACTCTAGGCCCACCAAACACAGCATTGTCTTGCGACTAAAACCATTTTGCCTTGGAATCGATAAATGCTCTTTTGAGCAAAACCATTCATCGAGCGATTTTCGACTCAACTTCTTCGAAATTGGCGAAGTGTTGCTCTGCAGGCGCTTGTCCCATTGATGCGAAAAGCTGATATATATGACGCTAAGATTTTTTATATATGTTTTACGTTCAATTTCGAAATTATTCAATTGGTAATTGGAGTTATTTCTTGTTGATACTTCCTAGTCCTAGTGAAGGATATAAAAGAACATTTCTCTATATTTAGAGCCAGTTTGTCATGCCAGCTGCTAATAGCGCCTAGATTCATTTTAAAGGCATTCATATCTTAGCTGTTATCAACAATGTGGTAAATTTTTAAATTATCAACATAGTACAGGACAGGAAAATTTATGGAAGTAATCAAATCATTAATGAAAGTATTAAATTATTAATCCAAGATTTGATCTCTGCGAGACCCTTGACGTTGAAATATACGCGCTCGATGTAAAGCAATTGTAGTTGACATAGTTAGTTTATTTTGAAGGTAGGTGTGTATGAATGTGAATAAATATTTAATGAATCCAAACGAACTCATCTTCGTTATAAGGATATAATGATCTATTATATCAAAAGCATGAGAAAAGTCTGTGATTTGTGTGAAGCGTCTGATGCTTCACACACATCCTGAGACAGTATAGCAAAATTAGACTTTCGAACATCTACCGATAAATCCATGCTGGTTCGGAGATAGAAATCGCATAATACAATTGTACTATATATCCTGTCATAAATGACAGCTTTAAAGACTGGTAAAATTGCTATAGGTCTGTAGTTCTTCACGTTAGTATTATCGCCTTTTTTATATATCGTGCAAATTCTAGCAATTTTCTGAATATTGAAGAAATAGAGGAATTAAGAAATTGCTCTGCAGCCCCGAGTAATAAAACGGAATCTGGTCGTGTCCAGATGTAAAACGGTTTTTCATTTTCTTCAAGAAATTTAAAATTTTATTCTAATCTATTTTGAGAGTAGCTAACGACAGCAAGTTGTTATATACATCAGGAATAGCAGAAATTTTATTTTTAGGTAAGAAAATATTGGAAAGAGTACAAAAGTGAAGGCATCTGCAATACACCATCATAAACTGTACCAGGAATTCTTGAATAATGAAGCCTCGAATTTACAAAATCCATAATATTATTACGCAAGATCGGCGACTCAAAGTGAGAGAGATAGCAGACATGGTAAACATTTCAACAGAACGCGTACACTACATTTTAACGAAAGAATTGGACCTTTCCAAGCTTTCGGCAAGATGGGTGCCGCGATTGCTTACGACTGATCAAAAGTTCACTCGTTTGCGCATTTCCAATGAGTGTTTAGAGCTTTATAAGCGGAATCCGGTTGATTTTTGTAGGCGATTTGTTACTTGCGATGAAACTTGGATACACTAAAGTACACCCAAAACTAAACAACAGTCGAAACAATGGTTAGAACGTGGTCCTGCACCTCCAAAGAAAGCGAAAACCACTTTATCGGCAAACAAGGTGATGGCATCAATTTTTTGGGATTCAAAGGGCATTTTGCTCATTGATTATCTTCAGAAAGGTGCCACAATAAACGGATAATATTATGCAGAACTTCTACAAAAATTAAATGTTGGGATTCGTGCTAAACGGCCAGGAATGGCAAAGAAAAAGATTCTGTTTCACCAAGACAACGCTCCCTCGCATACCAGCACAGTTGCGATGTCCAAAATCCACGAGTTACATTTCCAATTAGTACCGCATGCGCCTTATTCGCCGGATCTAGCCCCTTCCGACTTCCACCTTTTTCCAAAATTGAAAACGGCACTAGGTGGAAAGAAGTTTTCGTCCAACGACAAGCTTATCATCTTCGTAAATGAGTATTTTGCAAGCCTTCCGGAATCGCATTTTAGAGATGGCATAAGGGCATTGGAGCACCGTTGGAATAAATGCATTGCTCTTTTAGGAGAATATATTGAAAAATAAAAATTATTTTGTATTTAAAAAATTCGTTTTTCTTTTCCATTCTCACTACTTATCAAACTACCCTCGTATTACTCGTCGAATTCATGAATATGAGTCCAAAAAACCTAAATTAAATTAAAATTATATCATGTATACAAAGTAATTTATAAATAACAGTGTTCTTTGTTTAAAATTAGATAGTGATTAACTGAATTTGCTGATAAATATTTCCGCTTTTTGAGTACTTCGATGTCACTTTTAGTTCCATTGTTTTATATGTAATTATAATCTCTATGAGAATAATCGCATTCATAATGCTGCAACATAGTATATTATTCATAAGTTATCGTTATCAACTTGTTCATACACATTTTTTTCAATTTTGAATAGGGAAACAATGAATAATAACCGCAAAATACAGTCTTCCGCCTAAATGATAGACGAATACAAACTGTGCCAAAAGTTAAAAAGTTATAGCAATACTAAAACTTGAGTGGAAAGTATGATAGCGTAGTTAAAAGGAATTAATAAAATACTCTAATAACGCTATCGAACGCCTGCCTCGTGCGGTAAATTGTTTATATTTTTCCGAAATTAGCACACGTACTGAGCCCACGTATTCAATAACAAAGCAATAACAATAATAATACATGTGTGCACCGATGAAGTTGATCTAACTAATAGGGCACGTGCTATTGAAATGAATATTTGCGCACAATTCCGTGTCAACTTATTTTTCAAGTGGTATGATAGAACACGAAATTCGAACTTGCAAGGTCGCATATTTAAACCAAATTGCGTACATTCTTCCGAACAAAAACACGTGATACTGACATATATAATATGCTGCAAAAATACTAAAGATTGCTATCTTTGCAAATATAGATTTCTTTATTAACTATCATTATGTATATTTGTACTTATCTACATACCAGATGTACCGGAAAGTCATTACCGGTTTTTTTCGTAAAAAAAACTACATAATTTTCAAGAAAATAGAAAAATTTATTTATTCAAAGTATTGGCCATTTGATTCTACAGATCTTGCTGACCTTTCAGGAAATTTATGGATGCCATCCCAAAAAAATTATTTGTTCTTCTTCGAAATTGGTTCTGCTCTGCAAACGCGTGTTTCATTGATAACCATGACTTTTCGAAATAAATCCTTTATTCATCACCCGTCACTATTCGATGCAGAAATGACGATTTTCCATTTACCTGTCATTCAATTGATGTGGCACCTATTTTCCCATCTTTTGAATTTTTCCCATTGCTTGCAATCGTCCCTAATCGTTTCTTGGGCCACATTTAACGCTTCTGCCAATTGTTTTTGAATTTCGGTTGGGTCTTCATCCAATAACTCCGCATCTTCAAACTTTTTTGGTCTTCCACCACAAAACATCGAAATCACCACTTTTGAATTGTCGAAACCAAGCCTCACGTGTTTTATAGTTGAAGCATGCTCACCGTAAATTTCTACCAGCAAACGATGACTTTTTTCTTTTGATTCAATAAGAAAAGTATACGTGCAATTTTCAAGCACGCCAATCGATAATTTCAAAGAGGTATAAATCCATGACATTGTTACTTTCGCAAAATATAACATGTATGGCTTTGAAGCCATACATGGAAGGTATATATAAAGAGTGTTTCAAATTTCGCGGTTTTTTTAAAGAATAAATAAAACACATAATTTGCATTCGCTTTTAAAAACTTTTTATTGGTAATTGAAGTATCAGTTATGGCATTTATACACGACAAATAATATCTGCCAAATGGCCTCCTCTTGCAGCTCCACAGACGTCCACTCTTTTGTTAAAATTTTCAATGACACTTTGACATAATTGAGGCCCTATCTCATCAATGACACGAATAATTTCATTTTTCAAAGCAAGCATTGATTATGGATTGTTTTTATAAACCTGACTTCTCACATAACCCCAAAAAAAATAATCTAACGGTGTCAAATCACATGATCTTGGTGGCTAATGAACACCGTTTCTTGAGATTACACGTCCAGAAAATTTTTCTCTCAATAAATCAACTGCTTCGTGTGCAAAGTGAGGTGTAGCGCCATCCTGTTGAAACCACATATCGTCTACATCAATATTCATTAATTCAGGCCACAAAAATTCGGTTATCATCCGACGATATCGATCACCATTGATAGTTACAGCTTGTCCAGCGGCATTTTCAAAGAAGTAAGGTCCAATTACACCACCTGACTATAATGCACACCAAACAGTAACTCGTTTAGGATGCATAGGGTTCTCATGATTAATTCGTGGATTTTCTTCACCCCAGATACGGCAATTTTGTTTGCTAACATAGCTACCAAGTTCAAAATGTGCCTCATCAGAAAACATTATTTCCGTGCAGTAATAACTCAGTTATTCAATTTGCGGAATAAGTACGACCACTCTATTTTCCTTTGTTCAGATAGTTTTATTTCTGTAGAGGAGATGGAAGTATAGTTTCGTTTCAGTAACATGTTTCTTTTATTATATTAATTACGGTTTCCAATTTCTGTTTATATCTTTTAGTTTCGATTTTGAGTTAAGTTTGTTGTTTGCGACTTTGGCCTATATTTGAATTATGTCTAATTTGTTGGACAATAAACAATACTATTATTATTGTAACCCTCATTTTTATTTGTGAATTCAATTAATTATTTAGAGTTTATATTTATTGTGTATTTCATGCTTTTTTTTATTTTGCACCATGCTTCTATCACTGAACTCTCGGTCTCGATGATTAGTTACTAGCTTATCACTTCGGAGTCTTCAGATTTGGATCGTAGGTTACTGTGGGGAAATCGTGGCGAACGCGTGCATAATAATAATGTATGACCTGTCAAATCTTCCTGTAATTGGAGTTAAGCTGTTGGAGGATATGAAAACATGGATTATTTTTTTTTGGAATCGCCTTTTCTTACATCTTTGTTAAAAGTCTTTAAGATTAATAAATTATTAATAAAGACTTAGTTTTGTCGCTTTTTGGGATTTCTTATAAACATTTGGTATTCTGCTGCGATATTAGTAAGTTAATAACGAAAACATTAAATAATTTAATTAACTTATTTACTTTCATCATTTTTTTTCCATTAGTTTACCCATTCCTGTGCTTTTGTAGTCGAAACTGTTTTAGAAAGTCATGTTACGTACAAACTAGAAGGTTAATTTTTTAATTGCTACATTTTGTAGACGTACTTCCACGTAAAATATCTGCAATTATGTCATGTACTTGTGTACATTATTATTCAAATTTTTCTTATTCGCATCAAAAGCACCATATATCATTATAATTACTTATATACATACGTACATATATACTTAACATTATTTTCGTTTCATATTTCCTGTAGGTAATAAAATTCTCAGTCATCTGCGTAAATATATTTTAGCTTGTATCTAATGAATATCAATATCTCCCACAATAAACCTTTCATTAACAAATGCGAAAAATACGACTTATCATTTTCGGTTATCACTCTTGATAATACTTAGTACTATACAGATTTTAAATGAGTTTAGTTTGTGTTAACATTTACTACCAGAGAATTGTAATATTGTATATCAGCTTGCGGCAGATAAAATTGTTTTGCAATATACAGAGTCTTTCATTAAAAGCTAGGTATATTGTTCCCAAAATAAGGCACAAGTATCTTTAGAAATTTCTAGTTCGGTGTAAAGTACAGTTAATACCATTATTGACAAAATAAGATCATTCAAATGTCTTCTACGGAAGCGTTGACAGAAATAAATCCGTCAAAGCTAATCACACACATTCAATGTTGATCTGCAAGTCGTGTTATGTTGCAGGCTTATTGACATAAACCGACTACTCAAAATAATCCTACGAAAAAAGTCTAGGGGTGGTGTTATCGCATGAACGTGGGCTATAATTAATAAAACTCCAGCATAAAGTGCACACCAGCCAATCAGTTTAAGTAAATAAAATGTTTCTTCATGTATTATTTCTGTCCGATTTTCAGAGAAGATACGGCTGTTTTGCCTATTCATAAAACCATTAAGTCAGAAATGAGCTTTCCCGCTGATGGAATGTTACTTATGAAATATAACAAAACATCTAAACACTGTTAAAGCTTGAAGGTTGTATCGTTCCATAGTAAGATGATGGGTACAGAAAAGCAAAAATGTAAAAATTCTAAACAGGGATACCACTTGAAAAAAATCTTAGTTTACGAATGCGTCGTCTCTAATAGAAAACCCCAATTGTATGATATACATACGTTTAGTTCGTATAGCATGTAGAATTCCCACATTTGCTCACATAACGCAAGAAACTCCTTCCACTTTACTTCTTCTACAATACTTTCACATTGAGTTATTCTTAGATCTCCAAAATATGAGTTTTGAATGCCTCAACTGCACCTTCCGGCGTAGAAAACCGTTGACCACGAAGTTTATTCTTCACGTGTGGGAACAAAAAGAAAGCACAGGGTGTTAGATCAGGGCTGTAAGGCGGATGGCTCATCAATTCAATGTTTTGCCGGTCAAATATTCAATTGTTTGAACCGACCTGTGAGAGCTCACATTGTCATGGTGGAGAATGATCAGTCGTTTTCGGTTTGTTTTCCTTATTTCTTCAAAAACTTTTGGCAAATAAATAGTTGTGTACCATTCGGAATTGACCGTTCTACAACTCTCTAAAAGCACGGTTGCAACGTGACCGGTTTTTCCGAAAAAACGGACGATCATTTGTTTTGATGTGCTTCGAGCGCGACAACTTTTGTTGGTTTTAGCTCATCTTGGAATACCCACACAGTCGACTGCTGTTTACTATCGGGCTCATACATATAGATCCAAGATTCATCACCTGTGATAACTTTATAAATGTTCTTTGAAGCACCAACATTTTTTTGTGCATTTCTTGGCACCAATCGACGCGAGTCCTTTTTTGAGCGGTTGTCAAATTATGTGGTACCCCACGTGAACATAGCTTCTTAAGGTCTAAATGTTCATGCAGGATCTTATGCACGCTGGTGTTTATAGCTAGAGATGCCTCGATCTCACGGTATGTCACATGACGGTTTTGCATTATCAATTCAGACACCGCATTAATGTTTTCTGACACAACAACATTTGTGGGACGACCTTCATAAAATTCATCGTCCAAAGAACGCCGTCCAAGTTTGAATTCACTATACCATATACAATATACTGTAGTTTTCGATGGTACTTCATCACCATATAAAGAATTCAGCTCATCGATGCATTCTTGTTGAGATAATCTACGCCGAAAGTTATGAAAAATAAGTGCACGAAAATGTTTGTGCAAGTTAATTTCATTTTTTCGCCGACATAAAATTTTCAAGTTACTGTCAACAATAGAAATAGCGACCGGATAATAAAACTGTCAAGGTAAATATATTGTCAAAAAATGACAAACTTCACGATGCAATCATCAGATCGGAGGCAACACTAACAGTGTTACCAGTTCCCGAACTATTAACGGCTACCCTCGTACATATGCATGTAATAGTTAATTGCTTATAACTGACTAAACTGCAAAAGCTGATGAAATAGGACCAAGACTACATAGCTGAAATGTTCGTAATCAATGTCAATTTCAACAGGCATATGCAGAAGCCAAAAGATTCCGAATGAGCAAGAGGCCTACTATAGGTCTGAAAAGTTAGCGGAAGAATAGGCTGTGTAATCATCTGAAAATCTAATCTATTTACAACCGAGAAAAAATAACAAAGAAGCAAAGATAAAGTAATTGAAGATGTTAAAAATAAAGCAACGATTTTTATTATATTTATTCTACAAGTATTCTTAACGCTAGGGTGAAGGCAAAAAGACGGAGTCACACATTGGTGAGTCAAATTAAATACCCCACGCTTTGTGTGAGAAAAATTACGCACTTTGTGAAACCAAATTATTATTCACGCGTGTATTAAAAAAGAAAAACGTTATGGTATAACATTATTGTTCGCGCTAATGTGTGAAAAATAAGTAAACTTGATGGTCTCATGGCATTACCATAATGACAAAAATAAAAATAGGTTCGCATTGCAACCGATACAAAATTCCCAGTACATAATACCATACCATATATTATTTTAAAATGAAATTTATAAAAATGAATTTTTACAATATCTGTAGATCACAAACGCCTTAGGTTATAAAGGGCATAACATATTCTTGAAAGATCGTTACAGATCGTATCACGGTAGAAATTACATTTAAGATTTCAATCAAGTCATATATCATGTGAAACCTGTAAGAGATTTCCCCCTCCTGATTATTATTCCTACCGACCGAAATATATTTTATTTTGTCATAATTTATTATAAATTATTTACTAATATCCACTAATTTATTCTAGTCAGTATATTATTCAATTTATTGCAAAAATTATAATTACTATCAGAAATAAGTATGATGTAAGCGCTAATAAAATTAAAGAGTGCAATAGATTACAAACTGAAAATATGCGGAAACGAGAAGTAGAACTAAAAATGCATCTAAAATTATAAATTGCTGCGTAGAACCCTGCTTTATTCCGAGGTCATTAATTTATGTAAGTATGTTTAGATTAAAATTTATTTTACTTAAATATTTGATAAATAAATATTAATAATGCAGAAAGAGAGTATTCATTTTCTGAAGTTCTTACGGCAGCGTAATCATACGCAAAAATTGTCGATACTTTTTATTGATTTGTTTTGTTATTCAAGACCAACAGAAATCCAAAATAGATCAACAAATATACAAAAATCAAATAAACATGGACCCAAAAAATATTTAAACAAAATACTATTAAATAAACAAACCCAGAAAACACAGTTAAGTGCATAAACAACCAGCAAGGCATAAACAACCTGACTCAATTAAATACTAGCATATTATAAATTAATTTGTGTAGAATATGCTAAAGGTCGTAATTTCACAGTTTATCGCATTTATAAATATATTGCAGGTGATATTGAATACGTCAATGTCATTTGGTAGGGAGTTTAATTCTCTCGATATTCATAACCATAAACTGTGCGATAGAAAGACAATCTTTATTACGAGATTCCAATCTAGGTACACATATCCCAAAAAACGAAAAAGAGGAGGGCTGTATTATTAAGGCATTTAAGACGCTTGAGCAGAGACTTTATACCATGCAGACAATGATTGAAAATTCAGAAGTTGCAAACGTTCGAGGCATGTGTAAGGAGATTTAACTTAAACAAAAGATAATTAACGAATTTTTGCTGAATTTTTTTGATTGTTTTGGAATGAAATTTCATATGTATTTTCCAAACTACAGCAATATTTAAGAGTAGGTTTCACCAAACATACAAGGCTGTGACGCCAATGACATTTGTGAAATCTTGCGTTTAACATTGCACGAAACCACACAACCTATTAGCTCTGCAAATTAAGTGATCAATATGGAAGGAAAATGTCAAATCTGAATCAAAGAGAACATCTAAATCTCTAATTAGATCTACTCCCTTCATCAAATAGTTCTGGATAGAATATAAATAGTTAACCCCTTTTTCTTTTTAGCGAAAGAAATAGTTTTACATTTGTTAATATTTAAGCACACGTTATTATCTTTACACCCGGCAGAAAATGGATCAACATCCGATTGAAAATGCAGAAGAAACCGATTCATAGAGTTTTTATATCGTCCGCCAAGAGGGGAAAGTTATCCAATGCTTTATGTTACTAATAAAAGGTAAGGATAATATCGGACTCGCATAACTGCCCTGTGGAACACCTGAGGTAGCTAATAAAAAGTGAGACAGATGGGAACACCGTACGCACACGCAAGATTCGAATCACAACCAAAGCTTGTCGGTGATTCCGTAAGCTTTCAGTTTTCAGTTATAATCTAATAAACAATTTAAGAAAATAAAAACACTATTTCAATTGCAAATAGTAACGCAAGGAGATCGTTCCCAAATATTGAATGAATGAAAAATTCATTACATATACTAATATTAAACAAAAAAGAATGTTTATCTTGACAATTAATTGCAGGTGTAACTTTGGCCTAATTTTCAAATAAGTTGGTAGTATTGCATCACTTCTAATGCTGGTTTAAATTATTTATATATCAAACATATCAAATATTCTAGCATAACCTTCATATCAAGCACAAGAATTTCATAGTATATGAAAAATGATATCTTTTATAAATTATATATATGTATATATATTTTATTTCAAGAACATATTAGAAATTTCCGGCATTTGGGGGGACACAATAACTAATTCTTTATTTCACATTCTCAAAAACAATGTGAAGTTCTTCGTCTCTAGTTTATTTGGGTCCAGTGCTGACTCACTTGATTTAAATCATCAAGACTACGAAGTCAATTTTTTTAAATATTATTTTTTGTTCAACCAAATAAGTATAATAATAGCGTGAAGATGTTATATTTGGTGATCGGGAAAGCCACAAAACTTGGTTTATAATACAATCACGAAAAAATTCCAAAGAAGTCTGAGTAACAAAATGCTACACAGTCTTCTTGGAAACATTATTGAGTTAATTAATCATGTAAATGTATATATTTCCCCTGACACGGACGTGGATACTTTTAAATCTTTTCTTGAAGTATTAGAAGTTCATCTAATTAATAAGTTAATTATAATTTTTGTATACTTCAACGTACTTTCATTCGTTAGTGAATACACTGCTTTTTCATTCAATTTAATTCAAATTAATAATGTAATAAATATTAATAATCGTGCTTTAGTTTTAATATTTTCTATTATTGGTACTACTATGTCGGTAACACACGAATATTATCCTGTTTTATCTGAAGATCCCTATCATTCAGTATTATGCACGGGAATTCATTATTTTACTCAGTCTGCGCTTTTCCTATTTCCTTGTAGGACTCATTACAATTTCCGTAAGGATAACCTTTGTAGGCTATATGAAGATCTTTTTCATATTGTTTGGAGTTTCCTTGACGAACATAATGATGCTAATATTATGCTTAATAGATTCTACAAGAAACTCAACGATACATTTGAAAGATCTGCTTCTAAATTCAATTCGTCTGGCCATTCTATTTTTCAACAAGGTTCAACAAAAAGATTATTACGATTCTAAAACAAGAGCGGTAGTGTCGTGGTATATTGAAAAAAAAGTCCCTTGAATGCGTACACTTTAAGGGTTTCTCATACTGAGCTCTCCTCTTTTTGGATTCCTCTATCTAATTCCGAGTTAGTGACTATTATGCCTTCTTTCCCGAATTAATATACATCTGGTGATGACTTGATCCCAAGTTTTCTGATTAAAAATTCTCGAAATATTTTTGCAGCTCTTTTGCTGAAGATCATTAGTACTTCCATTTTTACGTCTATCTTTCCGAAATTGTGGAAGCGTTTTAGAATTGTTCTTGTTTTCAAAGGGACAAATCGAAAATATCCAACTATCGTGCTATTGCTGTTGTTTCTAATTTTGCTAAAGTATACGAGCAATTACGTATTTCATAATATTCGTTCTTATTTCTCCGCCTCAGCATGGTTTTTTTTCCGGAAAACCTACTGTGACTAATTTAGTAACTTTCACACAATATGTTAGTGACATTATTGATTGTCAGGGTCGTGTTGTCTGTATTTATTTTGACTTTTTCCGTGCATTTGATACTATTAATCATAGTGTTGCTAAATAAACTTTCTTATTTTGTTTTTTTCTCCATTCTTTGTTAGCTTTATGAGGTCGTACCTTAATAATAAGTTCAACTGTTTTCTATAATGACTATTCGTCCAACATTTTTATGTTCCACAAGATTCGATTCATGATTCACTATTATTGTTACTTATTTAAAATGACTTACAAGTTTGCCTTCTACCTTAGGTAATGTTAACATTGGAATTTTCAATGTGATATGGTTGTCTTTAAATATTGATAAATGTTATGTTTTTTACTAGAAAATTAACACCTTTTCCTTCCTCTTATTCTATAAAGGGGCAAATTCTTTAAAACTAATTCAGTGAAAGATCTAAGAATATCATTTGATAATTGCTTGAATTTCAATTTACATGTTCAACATTTGTGTCTCTCAGCAGTTAAAACATTAGGATTTTTCTACGGTGCAAATTCTTTAATGACGCCGATCTACTCAAAACATTATATTTTGGCTTTTTTCGTAACAAGCTTGAATGTGTATTTATTATTTGATATCCCTTTCACGATACTCAAAAATTTGCCGTAGAATTATTCGATGTAGATTTTTTAAATTTTTGTAGTACATGTCGGATCGAAGAAGGCAATAAGCGCATGTTTTTTGCATAAATTAGGTAGTGCAGCAATTAATTTTAATTTTCCACGCATAACCTATCTACATTTGTTCATTGAACACCGAGGACAAATATGTTTTGAGGATCCTCATTAATCCATATAATAAAGAACTAAAGGTGTCCCAAAATTAACGCAAGATTTGAATTAAATAGAAAACACAGTTTTTAGTCTTTTGATTGTTATTTTTTTATTGAATCATAAAGTACATAGGATAGGGTTATTTATGGAATAACACATTGGGCAAATGGCCTCCACGGCTTTGCATGCACATACGCACTCGTTTGTCGAAATTTTCTCTTCGCTGTGCATGGTCATTAGGCTTCAGTTGTATTTTGTATGAAATTTTCGAACTGCAGCGGCCAAGCTTTCATTATTTTTGAAATATTGTATTGTTTTTTTAGGGTTGCCAACACTTTACTGCACAAATGACGACAAATTCAAATCTTGCGTTAATTTTGGGACACCCATTATAATGTTATATACACTAACGTATTCACCAGAGATCGACATTGAAGTTGTACTTTTGCTTTTATTATTTTTTCGCTATTTTTAGTAGATAAGTATACATTTTTTGATTATATTTGTTAATTATAAAGTGTAACTCATTTATTCTTTTTGTATGTACGCTGATTATCTTTTATTTTGTGCCGTAACTAGGCTTCGCCTGTTGGGTAATAATATAAAGTATTATTATTATTATTATTATCATGAACTGCAATGAATTTTTACAAAATAACTGTGCCATATCTTTCTGCTGTTGCATCGAAAAATACAGAGCCTATAATCATATCACTGTGATATGACATGACATCAATTTAACTCAATACAATTCACTTTCAATAAAGTTACTAGAGTTTTCTGTTACCTAATCTTTGTAGGCTTAATAAAAAAGAAAATCCAGATTCTGTACAACGAAAGCTTTGGGTGAATATGACGTTTCTTTTTAAATAATATCTTCGAACAGAAATAACACTGTAAATAATAAAATGTAGTTAATCGACTCCGAGTTATATAGCTTATATATATATATATATATATATATATATATATATATATATATATATATATATATATATATATATATATATAGTTATATGCTGATAATTTTCATGAAAATCTTGTTAAACTTCGTTCATCTCGAACTGATATCATCAACAACATTCGCTTTTAACAACCAAGACCTGTTGTCTTTTTGCAAACCTAATGTTTGTTCTCAAAACATTGCACGATTCGCCATTTGTGTTGACCAAACACACAGTAATCAATATTTATGCTGAAACGTTTCACATTTCCAACCATTTATCTTTGCAAATTTAGTATTTTGCTCTTTAATATGTCATTCTGGTGGCCATATATAACTGAACGTTATCAATTCAGTACTTTCAATGGCCCAGAACTGTAACCGCAACATACCAAATTAATGTACCATCTTCTAGTTGTCGTCATGACTTTTTTTTGTATCGAATAACTTTTGTAAAAGCAGACTCATTTTGGAAGAATCAAAGAAATAACTACGATCTGTCTTTTCAAGTTGTGCTAATTTATAGGTATCTAGCAAACGTATAGTTTCCTAAATATTGTGAAAGATGATTTACATTTTAATGAGAGCCGCGTGAACGTATACATTGTCATGAAGTCATACGCTTTCAGTCAGTTTTTTTTTTTAATTATATCCTCTTATTTATACGGAAATGTAACATAATATTCCCTCGCAATCCACGAACACTGTTGTCATGGTTATTTTGTCCTGATAACACATTTGGGTCGTTATTCCTTGGATTCCATTTTCAATGAGTGATCATAGTAGAAAGCTGCGGTTGAGTTGCCAAAAGATGTTTTGGTGCCATTTTGTTCTCACTTTGTTCATTTCCAAATGATTCTTATGAATTTATTATTATTATTAATACTCGTATTCAAAACTAGTTCAGCGTGGTCACTATTTGATCTCTTAATAGTGTGATGAAGCGTTTCCTGCGCAAGTATTTCTTTTATTCTTTTTTGCAAGATTTAGATGAAAATTTCGACCCGAGTGTAACAACAAACTATGGTGAAGCCTTTGACGGATTCCTTGTTCATGGGGAGAAGAAAGGGGTGTTTTAACAGTATTCAGCACTCGATTACAAAGCGAAAAGGACTCAAACTTGACTGGAAAACAATGTCACTCAATTTATCAAAGCTTCTGATTGGTCGTCCTAACCCAAATCCTCTCGACTACCAATTATGAAGGAATGGCTTATAAAAGTCTTAAATTTGAAATTTTTGAAAAAGTATCTCTAGAAACGATGGATAAATCTATAGGCAAATAACCAGATTGTTTGCAACTCTGTGTGGACGGAGAGGAACAAATTTTGAATAAATTATACTTCACTTAAAAATTTCCTTTTTATACTTCTCGAATATACATATTTTAATTTAGTACGATGAGTTATTCTTTTGTTATAAGCTACTACAGAGACTATATATGGATGGCTAGACTGTGTAACTATTAAAGCTATCGCTTTCGAGATTACATGTTTAACATGTTGAATGTCACTAATTTTACACAGCTTGTCTGTAGGGTTAATATAAATTCATTATTATGCTTCACCTATTATGATGATATATGATTTAGATAGATAATTTAATGTGTGTAATTATGCGTTACACATTTATCGTACTTGTGATCCCGGAGGTCCAATTATAAACGTATTATCTTTTAACATAAAGTAATAATTTAGTTATTTATTTTACGAAATAAGTACATCCACTGTACTTTCCTTCGTTCGCATAGGTTTATTTCTGTTCAAAAAGTATCAGGTTGTTACAAATGTAATGTCCGTTTTTTCCTTCAGTCTGAACTGAATCGCACCTGTGTGAAGACGTGTTTGTTTTTGGTGAAAATTATTATTGTATTTGTAGAAAAGGGTATTTATTTTGAAGTGTGTACCTGTCAGTGGCGGCTCGTGAGTATTTGACATGGTGAGGCAGATAGAATAATAAATATTCAAAATTGTTTACAATTGATTAATAAACTCTATATACCTACTACATATAAAAACAGTTTATATATATTTATATATATATATAGGGCTTCCAGTACAAACAGGGCTGCCAGACGTGAACTGAGCCCTATATCGCGCCCCATTCGATTTTTAAGGGAAAACGAAGTTTCAAAGCAAACCCTTGTGAAACGAAAATAAATATTCTAAAAAATCAAACAAATTCTAAAAACATTAATCGAAAATAAAAACTCAATCTTCTA
>JAVIWB010004087.1:0-53048 GCA_031893035.1 Dermolepida albohirtum | reverse complement strand
ATGTTAATGTAATTTTACAAGTAAATTGAGTAGTTCATCTGAAATATATTTATATTTGCGTTATAAATCATTAATCGTAAGATATTGTTCTAAATATTTGCTATAATACTTACACGCGAGAAATTTAAGGATAAATATATAATAAAAATACCATTATACGAGGGCGGTCCCAGAAGTACCCGACCCAACAAAGAAAACACAAAAATTTTGGAAAGAAATATATTTATTTTGCAACATACTCCATTCAGCTCTATACACTTTTCCCAGCGATATTCAATAATTTCGATACCCTTTTTATAATAAAAACTGTCTTGCTCCTCAAAATAGCCATTAACTGCCGACATCACTTCTTCGTCGTTGGGTGTGAGCAAATGCGGCACCCATCTTGCACACAGCTTTCTCATGTCCAAATTTTCAGATAAAATGCCTACTGTGTCTGCTGGCTTGCGCACTTTCAGTCGACAATCATCCAGTACCGTTTTGTCGATTTTCTTCACCATTTCTGGAGTCGTCACCTCATTTGGTTGACTGCTGCGATGCTCGTCTTGGCAGCTCATACGGCCTGGTTTAAACTCTGCTACCCAATATTTCACTGTTGTAAACGAAGGAGCAGACTCACCCAGAGTAGAATCCAGTTCAGCGTTTATATGGGTTGGGCTGAGGCCTTTTAAATAAAAGCATTGTATCAAGTAACGATGACCAATTTTCTCCATTTTTACAAATTCACTGAAAACGTTTACTATTGATGCCTGCCAAACAAATACTAAACAACGTGGTGTCTTCAAACTTGAAACATATGCGGTACGTAGACTTCCGCGGTCGTGGTCCATACTACCTTCCTCTGGGCTTCCGGACTGGAACCGCGTCACTGGTATAACTGCCGACGTTTCGTACTCATTCGTATGGGACATCTTCAGGGCTCAACTACTGCTACTGTCTGTCGCACTGAAAGAGCAGTATCAGTGCGACAGACAGTAGCAGTAACAAATAGCTTTTGGCAAACAAATAGTTCTGTACCATTCGGAATTAACCGTTCTACAACTCTCTACAGGCACAGTTGCAACGTGACCGGTTTTTTCGAAAAAACAGGCGACCATTTGTTTTGATGTGCTTCGAGCGCGAACAACTTTTGTTGGTTTTAGCTCATCTTGGAATACCCACACAGTCGACTGCTGTTTACCATCGGGCTCATACGTATAGATCCAAGATTCATCGCCTGTGGCGACTTTATAAAAGTTCTTTGAAGCACCGCCATTGTATTTTTTTGTGCATTTCTTGGCACAAATCAACGCGAGTCCTTTTTTGAGGGGCTGTCAAATTATGTGGTACCCAACGTGAACATAGCTGCTTCTTAACGGCTAAATGTTCATGCAGGATCTTATGCACGCTGGTGTTACTAATACCTAGAGATGCCTCCATCTCAAATAACATTTGTTCTAATTTCAATATTGCATTTTACTACTTGTGTGTTTAATAATGTAATAAAAAATTATTAAATGGGTTTACAGTTCGATTAGAATTAAAAACGTTAATATCAAATGAAAGAAAAAAGTTACATATTTTTAAACAAAAAAGAAATAGTGAAGAATGTGTCGGATGGCCTAATGAAGATAATTCTGCAAATTAGCGAGAATATGGAAACTTAGATGATGTGTAGAACAAAGGGTAAATAAACAGCATACGTTTTAAACGAGTTCAATAGCAATACGTGTATAAAAACGGATGAAAAGTGAATGAAGTTTAATTATAACGAAGAATTACAATTATTAATTAATAATTAAAATTACCAAGTATAAAAGTAATATTATAACTTTCCGTTGTGCAAATTGAAAGAATTCGCGCTTCTGCTGACTGATTTCAGAGCTCGAAAGAGGTATCGAGGCCAACAAAATCTCAAATATTATAGCAAACATACGACGAAAAAATAAAGAATTGCAAAATCTATACTAAATACTTGCTCCCAAATTTTTTTCATATGCCTATTCGCAAAATTGAAATTTTTATTATTAAATTAATAAAAGAACATATACTGACACATTAACAGTAGAAGACAATTAACTTTAATGTGTAAATTATACGTATGTACGTCACTATTACCTACCTTAACCTTTATCATTCCACATTTTCGATGAATTGGCATATTTGATAAATACGGCAAGACGAATTTGAGGTCAAGAAAACTCGATTTTATAATTATGCCGTTGGACGTATGTACGTAAAACTAGTTAATGGAAAATATTACATAATTAAATGTTACATGCGACAAAAGTGTAAATAACATTAAAATGCATACGTAAAGAGCTATTTTTGTGTTTTGATAGAAACCGTGTAAAACATACCACAAGGCATCGACATAAATGCAAATATAATGGCAAAGTACATGTCACTTGAACAATACTTTTGGTTTTCGGAAATTTTGATTAATAGAAACTAAATTTATATCCAGTTAACTGTTTTTTTTTAATATTTCGGGCTCGCAATCCATAAACCACGAAAATAAAATTTAAAGTTACTGTAGTTAATGTGACAGGCCACAGGAAATGACAGTGGGCATTCCGTTCACGTTTCAGGTTGTATTGAAACGGCTTAAAACAGACACATGAAGTCGGTTGCCAAACAAACAGTTCTCAAGAAAGGTAAAAAGTTAGAAAGCAATATGCCGTCATACATATCACCACATTTAAAACCTAATCTTAACTTACGTTACAACGTTTAGAGAGCAAAAACACCATGGTTTTTCATTAATGGTTAGATGAATAAGTGTATACTGTACATTTATTAGCTGCTAACCACCCTTTATTCCATTCCTCAAGCATGACATCGTCCCATAAAAAGTATTTGTATTAGTGTTCACTCCTTTTACTAGAGTCTCTTGTGCCAATTCGTTTACCATTTCACTAGATGTTGACACGTTCTTTCACCTAATAAAACTTTTTACTTACATTTCCATTTTCCAATTCGATATACTCGTCTCATAAGTTTCTTTCCTTCTTTGATGTGAAATGAATATATGATATTTACTGTTTAAGATTCAGCTTTTCAAGTAATACCCTACAAAAATTCTTCCAAATTTTAGAGGCCAGAGTATTTATTTAACCCACAACAGAAAAATCACCAAATATTCCGGTTTCTTCTGTTTCAGAACGCGTTTTAAATACGCCTATCTCAATATTTAATGTAATTGTCCAGTATTTGATTAAGTTTCTAATAATTTGATATTTTTTTTCTCTCTCTATTAAGTTTTGCAATAATTAAAAATCAACTATTTTAAAGAGGCAAAATTAGTTCAGTATAAGTTTAATTTTGGACGATCGGGGATATAGTGACTTTTGGAGCGTTTTTCGCATTTTATAAAAAAGAAAACAGTGTATTGTATAGTTGTTGTATTTTCTTTTCATTCCAAAATATATGTTTGTTCGAAAAAATTCTTGAAATGCATTTTTATGTTGGTAATATTTGTCTTCGTGGCTGAAAATAGTGTTTTCTTAATAAATTCAGATAAGGTAGAGAAAAAAATTAAATTGTCAAATTAGGCGGTTTATTCAAAAAACAACAACTTAAAGATTGCATTAAGGATTATACAAAGGGTACTAAGAAAGTTTTGCAATATGACGCAACAATGAATCGTAGGGAGCTTCTTATTGCTGCATGTTGAGACATGTTCATACGTGCATAGTAGCCGCCGCGCCATGTCGATGGGCTCAGTTATTCATTAGCAGTGAGAGGGTAAAGTGCTTGCGATAGTATCGTGGTCACGAAAGGAGATAAGGGCAGTTTTGCGTTATAAATTCGTGCGTGGTTTAAACATAGACCAGTGCTTCGAAGAAATGACTCTTGCACTAGGTGATGTTTGTCCACATCGCACAACGATATTCAGGTGGTATAGAGAATTCCAAAAGGGAAATTTAACTGTAGAGAATGCTGAGAGGCCGGGAAGGCCATGAACGTGAGTTACGGAGGAAAACGTTACTACTCTGTGGAAAATGCTTGGCGAGGACAGGCGAGTGACCTACCAACAGATAGAGGATATTTCAGGCCTAAATGCACCAGCAATTCGTTCGATTCTGCATGATCATTTGCACGTGAAGGAACTTTGTTCTTTCTGGGTGCCGCATCGACTGACTGAAGAGCAGCTGACACGACGTGTGACTTGATGCCGAGAGATGCTAAGACAATCTCGGTATGTGAACAACATCGTGACAGGTGACGAGATTTGGCTGCACTATTACGATGTGCCGACCAAAACTCAAAGTCTAGGTCTTTGATGATGATGAGGACACACCCGTAGTTGTCAGAAAATCTCGATCTGTAAAGAAGAGAACGATAGCTGTATTTTTCAAATCGACTAAGTGGTATACTGAACAGTGCCTGCCTAAAGTCATTGGATCTATGAAGAACCTGCGACCAAAGTCAAGAATGGGCACCTGGTTCCTCCATCACGATAATGCTCCAGCTCACCGTGCCAAAGCCTGCACCAAATATTTGACCACGACAGGATTGAAACTTCTGGAGTACCAGGCGGTTTTCCAATGATGAGGACCTTCTGCAGTCTTGGGACAAAGAGTATGCTTTACTCCCTAGTAAAACTTGGCAGAACTGGTTGAAAGATTGGTTTCGGAGGATGGAGAGGTGTATTGAGTGTAGAGGAAATTACTTTGAAAAAATTAAATAAACAAAGCTGTATTGCAAAACTTTCCTAGTACCCTTTGTATGGTACATGAATTGATTATTAGAAACATGTTCTTCAAAGTTGAATGCCAAGCATTCATTTAATAAACACCATGAGAATAAAGTTGGCCATAGAAATTACTAGCTTACTGAAAATACATTCGAAAACGAAATAGGTGATTTAATAATGTAATCAACACGATAGTCATTAATGAAAGAATAAACAAGCGAAACTTTTGTCGTATTTTTGGGACGATAAATTTTGCTATTCGGAAATTAGAAAACAAGCGAGGGGCATACTAAAAAAAGACATACTTATACAGAGACACGCTTTCACACACAAATAGTTTTTTTTTAATACATATATGTAAGGTTAGTAATTATAATTTTTTTTAAGTACAAGTTTATCTGAGCACACACTCTCACTAGATTACTTTACGTTGTTTATTTCTCTACATTTTAAATTTCTAATTCCTCTTCATCATATACTCGGGATCATTTTTCTAAAGCACAACAGCTAATATCTCCGTTACAATTGAAAACAGCTGCATAGATCTTTCATATTGTTTTAAATATTGCTTGTAAAATTCAAAATTAAATATTTTTGTCCTATCTCAAATGAAACAATATTTTTAACGTTTTTCCTGAAAAGATTATTATTTTCAGAAAAATCAGCAATGTAATTACTATGTACTGTGACTAATTTGGCTTGTTCCATGGAGTTTACCTATGAAATTATGTATAATCAGGGCATCCGACACAATAAATCATCGTAGATTGTTGGATAAATTATCTGCTTATGGTTTCGCGCCTTGCTTAAGTTTACTCTAACGAAGGTGTCAATATGCTACAAGATAGTCTAGACCTTATTTCGGTTTGGCCTAATCATCTTTGAATATTGAAAAATGTTTTGTCATTTTTTCGCAAGTTAACTCTTTTTGTTCCTAATATTCTACAGATGGACACATTCTTATGGAAATCGACTCTAACAATGATCTCGGATATCTTATACCAGGTTGTTCAATAAGTTTTATCGCTCGATAAGAAAAACACAATTTTATGGTTTGAAATACATTTTATTATTCAAAATAACCTCCCTGAACTTCGATACACTTGTTTCAGTGATCTTCTAATTATGGATTCCATCCCTCAAGTGAGAATACAGAAAACTACGTTTCCACGACTCCTATTACCACTTCGTTTAATGAAAATCGTTTTCCACGCATGAATTTTTTGCGATGTGAGAACAGCCAGATGTCAGTGGGCGTTAAATCTGACGAATAAGGTAGATGTCGCAACAATTCGTACTTTTAATTTTTGCGATGGTTTTTTGAGCTGTATGAGAGAGTGCGTTGTCTTGATGAAAAACGATTTTTTCTTTTGTAAACCAGGTCTTTTCTCACTAATTTTTACATCCAGCTGGTCCGAAAGGTTACAATAATAATCTGAGTTTATTATTTTACCAGTTTGGAGTTAATCCACGAAAAAACTGATGCGTCTTGGCCGATTTCTGGACCCTAACTCGCTTTGGAGCCGAAGTACCGGGTTCACAGCACTTCTTAGCCTCTTGTTTTGATTGGGGATCATGGTGATAGATCCAAGTCTCATCTGTAGTGATGAAATGATGCAGAAAATCGTTTTTATTCTTTCTAAAATGCTTCAAATGTTGCTGAGAAAGTCCCATTCGAATGTGTTTTTGTTCCATTGTTAATGAATTTGGCAACTATTCTGCACACAGCTTTCTGAAACCTAAAACTTAAGCCAAAATATTGCTCACACTGCGTAATGAGATGCCTAGGACTCCTACTAAATCACTCTTGGCTAATCGACGAAACCACATCATGTATTTTTGTTACGATTTCATGTGTTGATGCACTTTTTTGAAGCCCTTCAGGTGGATCGTCTTCAAGACATACGACCACGTTTAAATTCAGCAACCTATCTTTCTACAGTTCTAATTGAAGGTGAAAAGTCCTTATACACTTTTAACAATCGTTCATAAATTTGCTTTGATGTTACACCTTCCCAAAAAAAATTTTTCACTGCACGATATTCAATTTCCATTGTAAAAAACACGTCAACTTTGAACACCTGTAAATATATGAATGAGAAAATATAAAATAAGAAAACTTCACTTGTTCATAAAAAAATATTACAATTTTTGGAAAATTAAAACGACGAACCTAATAGCGCCATCTCTTATCGAACGACAAAACTTATTGAATAACCTGGTATATTGAAATGGTAGGTCGTTCTGTGATTAAGAGCGCTGGCTTTGTAATGAAGACTACGCAGTATTTTAGTGAATTTGATTTATTAAAAACACTTTTCCTTGCGTTGCTTGTTGGTAAATTGGAGTATGGGCTAACTGTTTGGTATTCCTTATATAGTTTGCAAATAAATACAATTGGTGTTTAACGTCGATTTTTGAAATTCCTGACTTTTGAATCTCCGGCGCATATCCTTAGCGCGGTATCGACTACAATATTTTGTTAGAGGAACATAATGTTAAATCACTGGAAGAACTCAAATGCTTGCATTGCGCACGTTTTCTTCATAAGTTGGAGAACGGTCATATTGACTGTAAAGATCTAACTTAAATTTCCTTATTCCACGCTCCTCCTCTAAAAGTGCGCCCACGTTTATGTACTGTACGGCCCGTACAAATCTTTGGAAAGCTTCTTTAATCCATATATCTAGAAATGCAAACAACGTTTATAATGATATTTTTGTGGGTAGCGTCAGTTTATAATTTTCAATTATTTTTATTCAATTTAATTTACTTTTTTAAATTGTTCTTTCTTGTATGCGGAATGTACATTATTGTTGCTTTGTTATTGGGTTCGCTTATTGGGCAATAGAGTATATTGTTATTATTATCTGTAGGTTTTATAACAGGAAAGCGTGTAAAAATCATTTCAACGAATCACATCCCCATACGTGACGTCATTAATAAAAAGAACATCAATACTTCTTTTCGAATTAAATCATAAAATTTCTTCGGACACGCATTTAGCCGCAATAATAGTGTAGTGCTCTCGTGGCTGTAGATATTTGAATTGTAGTATGTTTCTAAACGCCATTATTATCTTAAATTTTGGTTCGTTTAGATTTTGACTGTTTTTTGTAAACAATATCCTTTGGTTTCCCCACAGAAAATTATCCTACGGCATTAAATCCGGGGGTGTTACAGGTTATTCAATAGGGGCATGTGTACCAAACCATTTATCAAAAAAATTGTTATCTATGTATTCTCTTATTATTCTTGCTTAGGAAACTGATGCTTTATCACGTTGAAAAATTGTCCTCCTACGAATGTAAGCGTGTATGCGTGTATCATGAGGAATACAATTATACAAAAAATGATAATTATGTCTATTTGTAAGACGCGATTCATCTGCTCTTACAATTTGATTTAAAATAGCTGGAGCATCTTCATATGAAACGTGAAGTCAGCAATAAATTTCAGATGACTAAGTTCATTTGGTAGTTATAATATTTATTTATTTAAAGGTTACGTTAAAGAAGATGAAATATATATTGCAACTGCTTCATAATTTTATTAGTATATTTTAAAATACTTTATGTAGTATAAACATAAATGCAACATGTGTACCATAACTATTGAAATTAGCCAATTAATGATAAGATTTTTGTGCTCCAATGTGATCTAAAATATCTAAATATATCTAAAATATGTTAAAAACATAAATCTCACATTAACACTTTTTATATTGATCATGTTGATTATGTTTTATTAGCATAGCTAGCTCTTGTCTGTCTTAGATATTAACCAAGTTTTCCATATGATATGTTTACCAATTTGAACATTTTGTTATGAAAGACCTCCAAGACATTCTTCTGCAGTTAAGGGCGCCAGGGCTTCGTTGCATTGTATCTGACACTCTTTTTTACCTGGTGCAATTCTTTTCTTTTTCTTTTTCTTTTTTTCTTCACCTTATTACATGTTAAAATTGTAATCAGGCTACTGTAAGGAAGAAAGTACGAAGCGTTGCAATTAACCTTCCTTCAATAACATGTGATTCAATTTTCTTTTTTGAAAATTATAAAAAAAGAAAGCGATCGTTAATTCTCATTTTTTTCACAACGGCGTTTTTGGTAATTGTTGAAAAAGCAAAATTTTGTCGAGTATTGCTTTTCATGCAATACTTTTGCATTACAAAAGGGGTCCAAACATGTTAGCAATCATCAAAATTCTTTGTCAGTTTTTGGGGCTCTTCATCATTGTCTATGTAACCTACTAGTTTTGAAAATTCAAAAGTTGTAGATGTTTCTATGTTAGGACGATCTGTAGAAGCAGTTTTTTTTTTGGAAAATGAGCAAAATGCGATGGATACCATTTCATCTTGCCACTAGAATGTTGAGAAACCAATAAATATCAAATTTGTTAAGAAACTAGGTGAATGTGTAGTGGGTGAAGAAGGCAGCGACCTAGAACATTTAGTGACCATAGACCAGTAAATAATGAGCTTTCGCTATTATAGCGTATTTGAAGTTACATACTAACACCCGCATATCCGATGGTTTTTAAGAGCACATGGTACAGCTGTTTGAAGACAACTTATATCTCGTTGATAATGAATGAAACATGAAGCTCATTTCCACCTCAGAGCATATACATGTATTAATAAACACAATTGACGTTGTAGGGACGCTGCCAAACCTCGACAACGTATGGCCTTTCTAACCATCGGCAAAAGTTAAGTCTTCTGTGCGATTTTTCGATTCGAATAATTAGCACGTATATTTTCGCGGATGATAAAGGCTATGCGGTAACATTAACATCGGCGCGTTATGTTCAATTGCTGAACACCTTCCTCATTCCACAACTTCAACGACTTCCTGTAAATCATTTCCCATAAGATGGGGAAACTAGTCATTACACCGCCAGGGTTACAATGAATCTTCTGAAAGACTTTTTTCCCGATCGCCTACTCAGTATGAATAGGGATGTTCGGTGGCCTTCGCGATCGCCAGACCTGAGTTCTTGTAATTACTTTCATGGAGATATCCCAAATCAAAGGTTTCTGGGACTCTTTCATTAACAACACAGGACTCAAAAGGTGCGGATTATAGAAGGAGTTCGTGTAGTAAAACTAGCTGTACTACGACATGTCAGTGAAAATTTCAGTACGATCTTCAAAAAGTGAAGCTTTTTATTGCTTGTATACTAATTTCCATTTGTGTTCTTAACATTTGTTGTAACAAATGAACAAAAGTGTTTTCATACGTTTTTTAATAACTGGTACAAAAGTGCGGTTTGATGTAGAAGCTGATTGTTGTAGTTAAGAAAGAACCATAAACATTTTCGCATATGAATCAAATCGGTACTTCATAGTCAAAATAATATTGAATTTCGTTTCATCCTTGCTGCCCTCGGATTTCAAATTTAAAAGTCAACTGGATTAGTAGTAATACAAATCAACCAAAGTAATATAAAAGCAAAGTTGAAATTCACCGCCGAATGAACCAGCAAAATATTGGTCCTTACCGTAGGGACATAAACCAATTTACTCGCCCTTGATCCCCGATGCGGAACAATAAAATAAACACGCGACAGTAAGTCCGGTGTGTCCACCTTCCCAGTAATAACACTGTGCATAAATAGAGCGCTAAGAGTTTTTCTCCTACCGGACAGCGATACGATGTCATGACGCTCCAACAACTCGTTGTAATTCACTCCACGGACAGGATATCGACCATCACATTTAAATGAGAGGTATTTCAGAAATTTGCGCTGTATTTGTTCCAGGAAGTTAGTTTGAGACTGATAGTAGGGGTATCAGACTATCTAGTTTGGAAACGACATGAGCAAAGAAAAAAATCTTTAAAGTGTTCATATTATCAAAGCATCGGCATGTACGAATTATAAAACCGAGAAATCTGAAAGCCGCAGCCGTCACACCAAGAACATGCTCAGAGGAAGTAAATTTCTCGTCAAATATCACTCCGAGATCTTTAATCGAAGACCTACGAGAAATCATAACTCCGCCAATTGAGTAACAGGATTCTATTCTAGAAATCCTTTTAGAGTAAGACACCAAGAAACACTACACAATGTTTAAACTTAGGCGGTTACACAAGGACCAGCTATAAATTTTGTTGACATTGGCCTGCAACAAGTCAACGTCAGACAGCGAGTCAATTCGGTGAAAGATTTTAATATCATTGGCGTATGCCAAGATCGGGCAATCAATAGACTTAATCAAGTCATCCACAAAAATATTAAACAACAGTGGTCCAAGGTTAGACCCCTGCGAAATACCCGAGGAATGGAAAAACCGAGACTTAAATCCATTGTAATAAACATATTTCATTCTATTACTTAAATAAGATTGGAACAGTTTCAACAGCGATCCACCAAGACCAAAGGAACTCAGTATACACAACAGAAGTCGATCAATCAAGTCAAATGCACGGGAGAAGTCCGTATAAACGACGTCTAATTGACTACCAGTATCGCATTATATTAGTAAATGTAGTGGATAATGACATAGGGCTAATCTTTCCTGATGATCGTAGCTTCTTCAGGCACTGTAATCCAATAATTTCACACAGATATTGTAAATTTATTAATACGGATTAGTGTACAGAAGATACTCTTCACTATATACTTTAAGAATTTGGTAAATTTTGTAGTAATTATTATATGACAAGTTTGCGGAATGTATTGTTTAATCACGTAACTAACGCCACAACATCGCTACAAAAATTTTTAATTTTATATGAATCTTTATTTAAATGCCTCCCAATTATTCTCGTATTTTTCGCAGTCAGAAAATGCATGCGAAAGCAACATTTTGCCAACATAGCTACAGTATTTACACAATTGATAAAGGTCATGAGAGATTTCTAAAAGTGAATATGGAAACTGGAAACAAATAATGTGGAACACATTATGAAATATTATTATATGATTAACGATTATATTGTAAAATTTGAAAAATAAAATATTTTGACGGTAAATACAGTTTTATATTTTTATGAATTAAAGCGAATTTGTTATATTCGTTCGTACAGTAGCGTATATTAAATGTTATTATTAGAAAATACCACGTAATAATAATAGTCGTTGAATGAAAAATAGTTATTCTATTACGTACAATTATGTATATGTATGTAATACGCATCTAAATGTTTGTGTCGTCGAATGGTGCACTTGAACAAAAAGAAAAAGAGGAAAAGATATGTAGAGACAACCACACCATCAGTGCTCAGCATGCTGTCTAGTTGGAAACTCTTGTCTGTTGTTCTGTATTACAAGAAACACCGTTACTGCAGACCCGAGCACACACAGAGTGAATCATACGACACACGGCAGCCAATAATATCGGTTTAGAAAGCAATTCGACGGAATACCTCCTCTTGATTTTTCGTTTTTTTTTCAACTTAAGTACGTACAACGTCCTTACGTCTTATACACTTATGTGACTAGATTTGTGAATTTGGGTGACGGTGATGATAGGAAACACGTGCTTCTCATTCTGCTATGGTCACAATTAGATCTGCCGCGGTAAAAAGGAACTACTTTAAAATACTTATATGATAGATCGAATTAAAAACGAATGGTGTGTTAAGAACGAGAAAGAATAGCTGATAAAATAATAGCAGGAAATCTTTAAACTATCAGTTTCGATTGTCTCTTAGTTTCAAAATACTACTTTGTATATATGTACACATACATATGCATATGTATTAAGCCGCGTTATCGTTGATTTGAAATTTGAAACTACATACATATGCTTCTTATCTTTACCACCGTTGTCCAACGTAGTACTCGTACGCTTCACACAGTGTGGAGAGATATCACTCACCTCAGTCAGTGTGCTGCTCGCAACTTCGCCGTGTCGTTTTTATTTGCGCTTATTGGTAAGTTACGTAATATATATTCGCTAGATTTTATATATGTATGTATGCGTCTATATATCTATATATATATATATATATATATATATATATATATATATATATATATATAAACACAATATGATCGTTGGCCTTTGGTCCACATCCTTGTGCACTCATCAAGAAGCGTGGACGGAAGTACTGCATTACGGGCAAGATAATTGACACTTAAAAGACGAGATCGCGTTCTTCATATAAAACAGGTCACTTTATGCAAGTGACATTGGATACGCCCGTATTTTACGTTAATACATATTATACATATATATTTAAAAAGATTCGATTCATCATACAATATAGATAAGACGGCGACGACGACGAATATGCCTGTTTTATCTAATAAGCCCTTCATATCAGGAGCTAGCTACGTTACGATACGTTCTATTGCATTTTATTAACACAATTTTTTTCCATTTTTCTATTTTCAGATTTTTGAGCATGTGGGGCCTTCTATGCCTCTCGTGGATGTTCATGTGGACCGTAGTGTCAGGTGCCCCGTCCACAGTGTGTCCGGAGAATTGCGAGTGTTCCAGCGTAAAAGATGGACTGAAAGCACACTGCTCCTCTTTGGTATTCCTCAGTAAGTTAAGACCGAAACAAATTCAAGAGATAGTCGACCTGGACCTTAGCGGCCTTCATATAAAAACAGTGAATCACAAGTTAAGGAAGCTTAAGAACTTGCATAAACTAAATTTGTCGAAAAATAAGATAGACGATTTAAACAAATTCCCAAACCTACCACATCTTACTCATCTGTATCTAAGTCACAATAATATAAAACTTTTCACTGCCTCCGATCTGCCAAAGTCTATCAGACATCTAGATTTATCATCGAATCGAGTCAACAATATAACAGACATTACGACGTTCTTACCAAATTTGCGCGAAATCAACTTGAACGATAACATTATATCATGTGAGTGCGACTTTTTGAAATATCGTGACTCGCTTATAGTAAACGACGTGCATGTTGTTAGACCGGCAAGTTGTTATACACCAGAAAACGTTCGTGGAATTTCTTTGCTAAGTGTTTACTGTGTTTCGGGAACGGTTACATACGATGATGTAGATTTCATGTTGAGAGACGAACCCGGTTCAGGTGAAGATGTTGGTGTTATCAGTGCGGCTTCGACGTCTTCGAATTTTCTCGATTTTAATACGACCGAAGAGGAAGGCGTTAACGACGAAGACGAAATGGAAAATGAATATTTCCGTACTAATGTTGTTGAAAGTAATTCATCATCAGTCGAATCCGAAGAAGACGCCTTTGAAGGTAGTGGTTCTATTGCATTATATATTAGGGGCGGCGGTTCTGGTGATGGAGATTTTTCACCAGTGCATCCTGACCCTGCAATTCCTCATTGTTATTATAACTGTTCGACCCCCGCTCCTGAAAAAGACATAAATTCGTCTGCCCCTACAGCGAGTATTTCTCAAGAACTTTCAAATTTTGTTAACGAACTTACTGGCAAGGAGACAGAAACTACGACTACAACAACACAAGCACCAGTAGAGGAAGAGGTACAACAGAAAAGTGCTGCTACTTTATCGGAAACTGTGCGTGAAGAACAACCTGGGTCTATGCCAGGTGAATCAGACAAAAGCAGAATAATAATAGCGCCCGCCATTGATGCACCTAAAGAATCACAGACGACAGAAGATGTTTCAAAGAAAAATAACACAACCACTTATATTGTTGTTGCAGTTTTGTTTTTAGCTATGGTCGCGTTGATAGCATATGTTGTAGTAAAGAAAAGAAGCAATAGCAGTAACAATCGCACGCCAGCATCCAATCATAACACAAAAGAAACCCCACAAGTGGAAATGAAACCTCTTATGCGTCAAACAATACCACCATTAAAAACTAACAACACTATTCCTGAAAGAACACCATTGATGAACAGTCAAAATGGAACCAGTAAAAAACCGGAAGATGAAGAACCAGTAAATGACGTAACCGATGGAAAAGATCCAACACCCGCATCGCCGCCTGTTCAGAATGGCATCGACGCACCTGAGGTGGAGGAACCTCAGGTAAGGTCTAAAAAAGAAGACGATGCGTTATTAACGCCTGGTACTAAACGTGTAACTATTCAAGCAAAAGAATTATCATCACCAAAATCGCCGGTTCTAGTACACAGGCATTTAGGAGATGATGGAAAAATTGTATCAAGCCCAGTCTCAAACAACGAATTCAAATATACGTAAGAGGAAAAGAAGTAAAGCGCAGTATTCATAACCATATGACATATGTGATACATTTTAACTTATAAAGCGGTTGTTTCTATAATTTAGATTGTGTTGGTTAATGACCATAAATTTAATAGACTGCTTAGAACGGCTGTTAAAAGAAATAACCGCTCTATACGATGCCCTATTGTTTGAGTTGATAATAAAATATTTACTTACTTTTATATTAGTTCGTAAGTGTTTGTATATTTACATGGATTATTGTTGCCAAAGTGAAATTTAAAACTTTTATACATTAACTTTTGTCGGGTTATTTTATATTTATTTAAAAAAAATATTTATTGCTATTTCCAATATAAAACAATCCGACTGCACTGTCTTATTCTTCTTCTATTTTTTTTTGTTCCACTCTAGTTTTACTATTTTTGTAATCATAGCGCATCTTGCTCTTACTACTAGTTTCAACCTCTTCGAATTGTTTTCTATCGCGATATAGATATGAAATTTTTTATTTAAGTTTTAAAACTGTTATTAGAATTTAATTTTATGTTATGAATAAATATAAATAAACGTGTTATTTAAAAAAAAGGAACGAATTTGTTTTTGTTTTGTTTTTCATAATTAGATTTCGCAAATGAATGTTTGAAAATAATTATCTTTAAGTCATGTTTATCCAGTCGTAAGTATATACAGGAATTATAAATAACATACATAAATTTAAATATGGAACAGGCACACTGAAATATAAAACATTCTTAATTAGTAATACTTTTGAAAGCATTTTTTATTCATTGTAACACGAGTAATCTTTAATCTAATAAATCCAGGCAATTTCAAATACGCCACTGATTTGTTTAGGCCTATTCATTAAAGCTAAATGTTCTCGCTTAATAGAATAATTATACTTTGATTTTTTAATAAATGAAGGACACAAAACACACAGTGATGTCTCAACTTAATAAACATCTATTTAAAATTATTAGGACTTATGCACCGGCTGCCGCACGTATCTCATACACAAAATAACAAGAGACTACAAGTAGGTACATATATGGTAATATATTTTTTTTAGCTTGATCTTGAAAATGATACAAAATATTTCAAGGTTATTCCGGAGAACTAGTTCAATAATTTGCTAATTTTGAGAGCCTTGCAGCGTTAGTATATGTGACAAATGTATGTTATTGATTTAAAAATTCTGATAGGAAGTTTTTCAAATTCTTGTTTCGCCTTTTTAATAAGGATAATTATAAAATTTTATTTCTTATTTTCACCTAAAAAGGTTACAAAACCTGTTCTCGACTTTTTTTAACACAAAACGTTCTTGGACTATTTAATTTAATTATGTTATATGAAGTGCTAATACATGTTACACCTTGTCATAAACATTGTTGTTTTGGTGTTTATTTACTCATCCTCTTCTCGTTCTATAAGGAAAGCACTTTTTTGCAAAAGGCAATATAACTTAAAATAACATAAAAACGTGCAGTAACAAAATTATTACCTGTAATTGCACAAATGAACTCTAAAATCTACACTATGTAGGTGAAACGAAACTAATATTATCCTTGTTTAATACATATTTACAAACATAATCTATTTTCTTTCACATTGCTCATTTTTTAAACTAATGGGTTATGTTTACTTGTTTAAGTGAATAAATAGTCGAAGATGGAATTTTCTGTTGTGTGTGAATATCGATATGTTTATATAAACTACTATTGTTCTTGAGCCTACACATGCCTTTATTACAGGTATGAATAAGATAAAACACCAACTACACAATTCAATTGTATTGCCCCGTAGAAACACAATACGTTTTTCCTTGCACCGTCTTCACCCGTTTCTAGTGTCACAAAGTATTTAAACGGAAACTGATTACCTAAACTACGATAAATAAAGCAGCGATACATACACAGTACCGCAGAGAAAACCAAACTTTTTTAAAATAGTAATTCTTAGTGGCGCCATCTAATAAAGAAAATATGCGTCGGTAAAGTAGATCTTTCGCCAATGTTATGTCAAACTTATGACATTTGCATCATTAGAAGCAGAGAAATTGCGCATAAAGTAACAGTGTGTATTTGGCACTGGTTGAAAAACAAATTTTGAGCAACAAGCAAATATAAAGTTCTCTTTTAAACTCGGTAAATCGTTTACTGAAACGTTTAATTTGATGAAATAAGTGTATGGTGATGCGTGTTTATCGCGTGCGAGTGTGTATGAGTGGTATAAACGATTTAAAGACAGTCGTACAGGCATAAATGACGACAAACATCCTGGTGCAAATATATGTGTGGGACTGAGAAAGATTTGTGCAAGGTTTGTACCACACAAGTTAACTGAATTCAGCATTGTACAGACTTGATTAATGACTAAAAAAAGGATGAAAATTTCAGCTGTTCTATTATAACTGGCGATGAGATGTGGTGTTTTCAATATAATCCAAAGACCAAGCGTCAAAGCTCTGAATGGAAGCATCCAAGCGAAGAAAGACCGGAAAAAAGCCGTCAAAAGTGAAGACAATGTTGATTTGTTTTTATGACCCTAAAGGCATAGTGTACAAAGAGTTTGTACCAATTAGTCAATGCTGTACATTATTTTAGTATTATGGTATGTAGGATCTTTTGGCGCGTATTTGTCTTGTGCGTCCTCAAAGCGTGACAATAGTAGCTGGCATTTGTTACATGATAATGCACCATTTCATCGCTCGGAGTTTATCACTGATTTTCTAACTTCAAATGGCATTTTAACCATCAACCATTCACCGTATTCACCGAATTTGGCCCCCTGTGACTTCTATCTATTGTCCAAACTACATTTGCCGATGAAAGGACAGCGTTATGCCGATGTCGAAGCCATTAAAAATGCGTCGAGAGCGATCTCGGGAATATCTAAAGATAAACTTAAAAATTCATTCGGCATGTTAATTGACCGTGTAAAATGTTGTTCTGAAATAAATGAATTTTACCCAAATAAAATAAATGAATTTTACCCAAATAGTAAGCTTTTATTTTAAAAAAGTTCGGTTTTCTCTACGACTGACTATGTATAAAGTTCGTTCTTCCGTACATTTTTTACTTCATGGGGTAACATAAATTAAACTTCGTTTAATGGGCAAATGAAGAGATACAGAAGTGAGAATATATAGCTTTTTGATAACTGGACGATATTTTTGACGTCAGATAGCAAGTATGGGTAAAGGTTCTAAAAAAAAAACCAGTGCAGAATAGGGTATTTGACTACATTGAAAATATACCACAATATGTGGTCATCCTATCGGGTAATATCGTAAAAGAACATATTTCACTTTATTTTATACTAAATTATGTTTATCTTTGACAAATTACACAAAAAACAATCTCATAATTTTTGAAATTTTATCTGTAACGGGAACACTATGTCATTGGTGGCAACTCTGGTGACGTCATAGGCTAGCATACACGGCGATACTGGCGAAACGTTAGCTATTTTCTGGAAAACAAATATATATCCTATTTTGTATAGTAACATCAGTTTGTGATAAATAAAAAAACCATTCTGTATTTCTTGTTTTATTATTTTATTTTACATTATTTAGATATTTACATTATTTAATAAGAGAATCCTGCAAATTTATTAGAGCACATGCAATAATAACGACATGATCAAGTACACGGAGAATGTTATTATTTATAACTGAATGTTGCTTTAGCATATGGAATTCTCTTAATCGCCTTATCACCCTCTCAATATGAATTCGCAGGCTAGCAATTATTTTAGTTTGTCGAACTTCTGTTTTTGATAGTTTTACACCAGCGTTTACACTGGGTGGCCTTAATAATTGCATGCCTTTTTGATGAAGTGCCTGTTCAAGGTGCTTAAAGCCTCTGTCAGCTACGATAAAAGTTCCCTGTTTTAACCCATCTAGAAAGTTACAGTTTTCTAGTATCGTAACATCACTTGTTCTACCCCCAAACCCTTCTGAAATATAATTAACCAAACCATTCGGAGTGCAGGATATTAAATATTTCACCGTATTCCCCTTTTTGTACTCTGACCATGTCAGTGCCTGATGAAGAGCCTTTGATGGTATTTGTACATCGATTTCTAAACAATCAATGATGCAGCTCACATTGTGATAGTTATGTCTAAATGCAATTGGGAGATTCTTTTTAATTAATTTTTTGTCTAAGTTTATGATAAAAGGTTTTAAAAAACAACTTATTATAGGTATATTTCGCAAAAACAATTTACTAGCATAAGATAGTGATATTTCAAAATTATCCTCTAATTCAGAAAATGTGTTATTCAATCTAATTTTTTTCAAGCATAACAAAATGTGTTCTACTTTTATATTTGTATGTTTATGCAACAACTGGATTAAAAAATAACATGCTTTGGGAATTCTTTGGAACAGAAACAAACAGTTTGTGTGGACTCTTTATAGATGTATTTGTACATTGTGGCACTACACACCATTTATACCCCATTATATCCAATAAATTTGAAGAAAACATGAAATTAACTTCAGCGACGCTGTTTTATTCAGGTTTACTTCTTGATTTACTAGATTTACTTATCCCGTCCTAGCCTGTGACGTCACGCATGCCATATGACCAGCGCCATTACACAAACAGCGTTTTTGGCGCGGTCTTGGACGTTTAAACTTCAACATTGATTTTTATTGATAATACAATAGATATGTCGGAAATATCAATGATATGTCCTTATTATGTAATAAACAATAATTTAAAACAATTTCCCAAAATTAGTCAAATAGCCTATTGCACAATTAATTACAGAAAACATATCAACATAAACTGATCAATATGGTTCTAAGTAAAACTACTGACAGAACCGATGAATAATTAATACCACAGAGGCATCGTTGAGTGAACTACAAAATTTGTTACGACTATACAATATACAGATGTCGTGAAGCACATTGCGGTCTAGATTATATGTCAAAAAGTCAAACTGTTAATGATAAAATGTCAAAGTCACCGTGTATTTTTTAAAAAAATAAGAGGTGGGGGTGGAAGTGGTGGCTATTCACGTCGCGCGAGAGCTCCCTCACCTCCGCCTGTGAGAGCACCACCTAGACATAATCTCTGCCCCAAAGGTCTTATTCAACCGCAGCTGTACTACTAAAAAATTTGATATGTTCTTCTGAGTTATAAATGCAACACAGTATCTTTCGGTAGCACAAATATCTTTGTTTAAACCAAGGAGTATTGGTATTTTTAGATACCAAATATTTATGTAATCATATACAATCATAAGCATAATGTTCATACACAAACGCCAACGAAAACAAATTTTAAAAAATATTTCTTGGCTAGTAAAAGTTAATGCAAGTCAAACATTTATCTAAAAATCATAATAAATTAGTTATGAAGAGTTATTTACTCACAGTAACGATAAAAATATATGCATTGACTATAATAATCTGTATCTGAAATTTTGCTGCTTAGAAACTTTGGCGGTAGTTATTTTCTAATCAATACATTACACATATGTATTTAGGAAAGTTACCCCATCATTGTTTCCTCATGAATTAAAGATAAATCTTTTTAGGTTGCACAGCAATTATTAAAATTTACAATAAGTTTAATCTGGTACGTAGACTTCGGCGGTCGTGGTCTATACTATCTACTTCTGGGCTTCCGGGCTGGAACCGCGTCACTGGTATAACTGCCGACGTTTCGTACCCACTCGTATGGGACATCTTCAGGGCTCAACTACTGCTATTATCTGAAACTGTTTCAGTGCGACAGATTATGGTTTTCTGGGACTCGGAAGGAATTCTGTTAATAAGATACAAACATAAAGGCGTTCCCATAACTGGAGAATACTGCGCTCCAATCTTGGAATGGTTAAAAGGAGTCATTAAAGAAAAAAGAAGGGAAAAATTGACGAAAGTGGGCTTGATATTCTGAATCATCTCCCTATAGTTCAGAGCCTCGCTCCGAATGATGTTTACCTGTTCACAAAAATGAAAAAAAACTGCGTGGGAAGAAATTTACGAGCAATGAAGAAGTAAAGTACGCACTTTTGGTGTGTTTTTCAGACAAAGAAAAAACATTTTTTATGAAGGCATACACAAACTAATTGATAGATCTGAAAAGTGTATTAGATTTGCAGGTGAATACAGAGAAAAAGAAAAATAATTCTTATTTTTATTTCTTTCCTTTTTCTCCCGTTCCACAAACTTAAAAATGCTCTTTCGTTGATATGGAAAGTTCCTTCCTTACCAGATCATGATATTGCCAGAATGTGCTCACCATTCCTCTACTGTAATGATTTTGTTTCCTATAAAAATATTTAATTTTTGCAAGACTGATAACATCGACCCGAGTGTGCCTAGAAATTGTGTTAGTGAAGCCTTTAAGATACTCCTTGTTTAGAAGGAAGAAATGGGTGTTTTAACATTATTCGGCACCCGCTCACAAAGTAAAAACGACCCATAGATGCTGGAAAACAATGTTTCTGAATTTACTGAGGTTTCCGATCTGAACACTGGCTACCGATTATGAGTCGTTCTCGAAGAAATGTCATTCAAATTTGGAGTCTTTGAATTGAACTTGCAGAAATAGTGATTATAGATTATTTGTTATATTTTTCGAGTATGTGTATTTAAGTTTTGTATGATGAGATTTTCTTGTATGCCATTACCTACGGCTAGGCTATGTATGTACACTATCGCTCGTAAGTATTTAGTCACCCTTGTTTCATTACAGTTTCTATAGAAAAGCTATAATTATAAAATTTATTTCTGTAGTAAGAAATAGTGTCATAGTAAACATTAAAATCTATAAAAGCTTATTCAAAAATAATTATGCGATTACCCTTTTATTCACAATGAATGACAATACCCTAATAATACTTCAGATAGAATAATTGCACTTAAGGGATTAGATCTCTCAATTCTTGGAAATTTCCGATTGTTATGATTTTATTTTAAGGTAGGGTGATATTGTAAACTATTAAGTATTTATACTTGGATATTTTGGCAAAATTTCAGTTAAGTCTTTATGAGGTGCTCATAGTGATAACATCGTGTGTTTCCAAGAAGCTCAATCGGTTAAAAATCCCTAAACGAAAAGAATTGAGTGTAGAAACACGATCGTTTATAATCGCATACCATAAAGCTAGCAAAAACAACCACAAAATTGTCACAGAACTTAAATTAAATCAGTCCACCGTGGGTTATATCATCAAAAAAACACCGCGAACGTGGAAGTGTGTTGAACAGAACTCGAAAAGGCAGACCAAGGGCAACAACCTCAGCAGAAGATCTTGCAATGGTAGTAACAAGCAAGAGAAATAGACGAAAAACAGCAGCAGAAATCACAGTAGAAATGAACGCTGTTCGTCGAAAACATAAATGTTTCCACAGTTAAACGGCGATTAAAAGAAGCCGGTCTTCATGGACAAATTACAATGCGGAAGCCGCTTCTACGCAAGCAAAACGTTTAAAGTGGGCATGGGATCACCAAAATTTGACCATAGAAAACTGGAATACAGTATTGTGGACCGATGAATCCAAATTCGAGATTTTCGGTTCACGAAGACGTATTTTCGTGAGGAGGTCTGTGGATGAGCGTGCCCGGGAAGAATGCATTGCCCCTACTGTTAAGCACGGTGGAGGTTCAGTCATGATATGGGATTGTATTTCTGGATCAAATGTGGGCGATCTCGTAAAAATCGAAGGTATACTAAAAAAAGAACAGTATAAGCGCATATTAGAGGAAAACGCAATCCCCTCTGGAATTAAAATTTCTGGTCAGAATTTTATCTTCCAACAAGATAATAACCCGAAACACACTTCCAAACTATGCCGGGAATATTTGCAGAAATTGGAGAACGAGGGAGCCATAGAGTCCCGATTTAAATCCCATCGAGTTGCTGTGGGAAGAACTTGATCGAAGTAAGAAAATCTGCTGTTAATATGTGGAAGAACCTGCAATAGCCGTGGGGCAAAATAAAACCTGAAACATTACGAAAATAAATCGAAAGAATGTCCCGATTGTGTGCTGCAGTGATTCAAAATAAAGGAGGGCAAATAGACAAGTCTAAAATTTAGATAACTAAATTATAGAACAACTTCTTTTAGATGTAAATATATACATATTTTTCATATATGTAAATAATAAAAAGTATTTGAATTTTGAATTTTGTCAAATGCGAGTGACCAAATACTTATAGTGTGTACGATAATGTATATTTAATTTGCAACACAAAATAAATACGTTTATAAAACTTTTGAAAGTAGTACATTGTTAAAATTAATTATTTATGATCAAGTAAAAGTATATCTGAATAAAATAATACAAAGCACGGTCATATACGAGAAAAAACAAATTATAAATCATTAAATATTGTAGAAATTCGACGTAAGAAAATATTTTATAAACTTGTGTTTCTCGTAAAATATATGACGCAGTATTTTAGAAATTGTTGATATTGATGAGTTACTAGAATACTTTTTCCGCTTCGTACAAACTGTAGTTTAAATTTTTAATAATCAAGAATAGAAAAGAAAAAAATTATTTACTAGTTATAATTATGATTTTAAGGCCTTATAAACAATATTTATATCTATAACATGAAAATTTCATTTCAACCCATTTTATTATTTTTGCCTTATTCAAAGTGAAATTACGTAAAACTAGATACGATACCGATTACTTTATCTTAATCTATGTTAATATTTTTATATTTAAACAATAAGATATCTAAAATCAATCATATTTATGTCATTCATTTTGCTAAAGGTTCTGAACAGTAAGTAATTGCTAAAGGATATCTAGCTTACATTTAGTATTGTTCAATAACATTGAATTATTACGTACGAAAAAAATTGAAAGAGAACGTCCATCGGGTCACAATACAGACAGACAATTAACCTAATATAAATTTTAAATTATTTCAAGAGCGTTAAAACTTCGACTTGTTTAATAATTAAGTTACGTAGCAAAAACATTTTCGACAAATAAAAATAGCTTTAATGCCTGAGAAATCTAAATATAGTACATATAGAGCTATATTGGAATAAAAGATGACGCTAAACAAATATTTAACTTTGATATAATAGCGCCAATGTAACGTCTATATTCATTCATATCTTTTTCTCGCAGAAAATTTCCTTTTGAGAAAGAGCAAAGAAAAAGGAGAACTTTGTAGATTTCACAGATCAAACAAATAATGACGTGTATCGCGGAATATTCTAGTATATCGAAATATATTCGGTTGATGTATATGTTCGTAGCTTATTGAACTCTAATCTTTTAACAAAACAAAATACATGAACGAATTAAGAATATATTCTTCTCCATTATTTACGACTACCTCCAAACGCGCTGGCAATTTTTCGATTCCACGCCTGAAAAAACCCGGTGGTTTGGGAGTAAAGAAGTCGTCAAGCTAATTTTGAAGCGCGACATCGTTACTAAAGATTTTTTTTAAATCGAGAAAAGCATTTCTGTATCATACTTCCTCAAAGTTCTTTGTTAAATTCGAACAAAAAGATATGTCGGAAATACTCGTTAACAGGCCTCTTTCTTTCGTCAATAAATAGGACCATCTTTGGACAAATTCAGAAATTCAAAAGCTTCAATTAAACAATAATACGATTTCAAAATACTTTGACATATGCCTAATAATTCTTTTTCCAGACTCTATCAACCTAAAAACCAAAACCATTACGAACTTATGTATCTACCTAATATGTTGAAAAAAAATAAAGAAAATAATCTTGATAAACAAATTAATGTTATTGAATAATGTAATATTTCCTTGAGCGAGTTACAAAGTTATGGTTTTGGCATTCAGGTTTCAGCTAACCCATTTCAAAGTGTCCTAAAGCAATTACAGAAGCAGCGTATTATAGATAACGCATGTTAACAGAGAATTACCAAGGCAGTTCTAAGAAACTTTAGTTTAAAAAAATTACAGCATTTTTAAAGAAAATAATTTCATTTTTCAAAACAATTTCCCACTTTGATTAAGATACGCTTGTTCGTTCTATGGAATGATTTCTAAGAATGGGCAGAAAACTCTTCTTTTGGCAGCAAACCTTGACTTAACGACTCCATATGTTGATATGGAGTTGTTTGGGAGAAGATCTGGACTTGATGGTGGATAAGTGACCAGTTGGACTCCGGATTTGTGTTAAAAAATATTAATTTTGTGACTATATGCGGAGTTGTATTCATGGTGTAATAAAACTCGTAATCCAAATTTTGCATAATTTTTCAAAGACTTGAGGAAGGCAAATTTCTGTATATCAATCGACATTTTACAGTTGTCAAGAGGAATTACGGCAAATGAAACAGGAATAATCTTTTTTTTGCATTTTTGCTGTTTTGACTGCTGTTTTGTCTCAGAGTCATAGTTGTATATCCACAAGGCATCACTCGTAATTATATTAAGTACTTTCTTTGAAAATCCTCCACCAAATTTTTCTAAGATAAACCTAGACCAGTCTACACGTGCTTATTTTTGTTCTTCGGTTAACAAATGTGGGATTCACACATTTGCCAATTTCCTTAGATACAGATGTTTGTGTGAAATTATATATGTATATTGTAAAAGAACCAGTGCCTATCTTTTTAAATCTCTTTATAGGTGATAATTCGATTTCTATTAACTAATGTAGTTTGTTTATGGTAATAATGTTGACAGCACAAACAGCGACTGCAGGTTGTCCAGGTCCTTGCTTCATCTTTCACATATAAATTCACGAAAAATATTCCGCGATATTTCAATAATGCTCATTCAAAAACATTCGACTTATAACAATAAAAGAATACAGTTGAAAATTGCTAAAAGAATGGACTGTCAATTGACGGAATCATTTTCATTTTTCTTCGGATCTATGGTCTACTACTAAAATTTTTAGAAGAGACATTATATTATAAAAATTATTTAAGATAGTGTGAATAGCACTAATAGTAAATCAGGAGCAACTAATTTGCTCCAACTCAGTGATATATGAATACAAGGCATTATTTATGACCTAACCAATAGTAAATATTTTGTCACCACACAAGCGAGACGTTTAGAATTGCATTCTCGATTGTCTTGTAGGAGACCTACATATCATTAGCAAACAGTCAACTAAACCAATATTAAACAGAAATTGATTCGTAATACGTTGAAATTTTCCTTTGAATATTTACTTGGCTATGTTTTATTTGCTATTTCTAATTATTTGACTCCAAGCCAAATTATATTTCTTCTCGAGTAAATGTTAATTGGTTAAATAAAAAACCTATTCAGGAAAAACCGTAGTTTTGGTAATTTATTTTAAAATACCTTTACGTTTTTGCACGTTCTGCAAAGTTTTGGAAGATAAATTATTTTTATATAAGATTATTCAAAAGGAATCGATTTCAATGCACAGTGGCTTACTAAGGAAAAGTAAGACAAAATTTCAAGAAAGTTTTTAATGTGGCCACCACTAGTGGACATCAGAACATAATGAGAATTCCACCCAGAAGCATAGTAATATGCCACGACCCACTGAATTGACTCCTATTATTACTAGATATTTAAAGTCATCTAAGTGTAATGTAATGAGGGAACGTAAACTAAATTATTGCATATCTCATACGATGAGGTTTGGGGAAATCTCGTAGGCTAACCGCAAAGAGCAAGATTTTAGGCTACCTTCCAATCAATCTACAGATATGACACTCTTTCCTTGAAAGACGTTTCAACCATCAGATGCCAATGCCAATCGTGAAAAATGAATTGATCTGGATTGTCATGGATTTCCAACAAACGAAATCTCTCCACTTGTTCCTCTGAAGCTCGCGGTCGACCTGGACTTTTTTACGTATCCATTGTAAAGTGTTGCAACCGTCGTATGTCCTTCGGAGAGGGCGGTGTAATGTCGAATCGCATTCGAAAATCACGTTATATCATAACAACTTCGTTTGCTTTCATGGATTCGAAAACGCAGAAAGCCTTCTGCTGTCGACTTGCCAATTCGAATGTAAACCAATAACTGAGCGATGCCATAGGACCAATCTATGTATAGCGCCTTTGTGGCAGTCATTTGAAACTTAAAAACTACCTCTTTTAAATGGTCAGTGACTAGTTCCATTACATGTTTGAGAATCCAACCAATGCGTCCTGAAATCGGTTCATTCTTTTAGAGTAACTTGTACATCAGTTGTTAGACATATTTCTGCGTTTAAATGTTAATTTAAAATATGGGAACAAAATGTATGAACACTGCAAACTTGTTACGAGAAAGGATTAGGAACTAAGTTGCCAAAGCAGTGATCCGTCGTCTTTCCATTCACCAAGATGCAATATCATACATCATTCAGTGTGTAGCCACCCTGTCGGAATGGCATTGTGTTGAATTACATTCAGTGACCGATTTTTGGGGACCAAAAATTCTAATCATTGAAAAATTCATCGCCAAATAGTTGAAGTGTGTTCTGAAAATGCAATGTCACGCTCCATGATCGCAAAATGGTATCAAATATTTGAACAGGAAAGAACGAATTTAATTGATAATTTTCGCACCGTGGACATTCTACAATTGCGAGCGTGACCAAGGCAGAACGCGTGTTCGTCTCTTTCAGTTCTCTAACGTTATTCCAGAAGTAGACCATAATTTTTGGAGAAAATCAGTACGGGAGATGAGAACTGGGTGTTTCACTACACTCCCAAGATTAAATGAATGGAGACACAGGCATTCGTCACAGACAAATACAAAGAAAGAGTTTCGCTAATTCGGAAGGCGGTCTTTTTTAATTCCAGTGAATTTATGCCTTGACGCCACATCATATTGTGCGACGTTAGAAAAATTGTGTGAAGCCATTAAAGGACGAAGACCCGGAAAATTGAGTGATGGTATTTTACAACGGTACTCTTTATTCAGTTCGTGACATCTAGAAGGTGCTGCAAAAGCTCTAGTGGAAAATATCGTCCATTCGCCTTTCAGCTCTGATCTGGCACTCTGCCACTATCACCTTTTTGGTGCACTTAAGCGGTAGCTGTGAGGGTAGCGTTTCGCTAATGATGATAAAGTGGTGGAAGTAGGCCTTGAATGATTAAACATTGGACAGAATTTTTATGAAAATAGAACAGAAATACTAGACTCACGGTATGAAAGGTGTTAAAAAAAACTCGTCAATTTTGTTGTAAAATAGGTACATGTATGTCCTTTTTTGTTCAACAAAATATTTTTTCTGTAAATGTTTTCATGCTTAAATCAGTTTGTAAACATTAGTTAAATAAGCCGTTAATTTTCGAGTGATAGATTGGTATATATACATATATATATATATATATATATATATATACAATATACAGTGACTAAATTCTCTTTCGGAAACAAAAAATAGTATAAAAATACAAATCGATACCGCGAAGATTATTTTTTAATGCAATAAGTAAAATGTAAAAAAACTAGTTTTGCTTAAATTTATTTATTGCTACGCTTTCGAGAATAACAATTATCAGAATTTAAATTTATCTAAAAAGGTTCTACAATCAAATTATCCACGAAAAATCTGGAAAGTTTTGTAGATTATTTTTTATTACATTAACTATGCCCAGATAAGAGTTATTATTGGTTTATTGTTTTCCAAATTAAGAAACAGGTTAAATACTTACGGTACATTTCGCTAAACTACATTCCCATATAATACATTTTGTTTGCTAATACATTTCATCATTCCTTCTTTCACCGTACATCGAAAAATTTGTCTTTTAATCTACCTTGACCTTTCTGAATTTGCACTAAATGGCTTATCGCTGAAATTACGCAACGCATGAGTGTTCTAATAAATAGTTGGAAGTTGATTATCTGATAAGTTAACAACAAATTCCCTATGATTCTACTACACGGAATAAAATGTGAATTATTTAATTCGTTTCAAATCAATGAAACATAGTAAAACATTTCTGTGAACAGGTCTTAGTGAATACGATATGTTTTGATGTTCCTTTGTGATCTTTTTTGTATCATGCATAATAAACAGAGATTATATTTTTTAGGCGTCTCGAATGGAATTTCTATGTATTTTTGTAAGGATCAAAGTCTAAAGACTGTATCACCCTATAGCCTTGTTTGAAGTTTTAATTTTGTTAACAAATTTTATCTTTAATCAAGTACAGTTAGAAGGTTATGTTTAATATCGCTATTTACAGGAAATTTTTAATTAAAATAAATTATCAAACTGTAAAATACACAATATAATTGATGTACAAGTGTCAACATATGCTTACTTCGACCTGACAGAAAAAATAAAATTTTTAATCTTCAATATAATTTCCACTAATTTCAATGCAATTTTTCTCAAATTCTAACGTTTTCTAATCGAAATGTTACATTACGGCTGTTTCAAACTCAATATTGTCATGAAAACGACATCCTCACGGAACTTTTTTTAAAATATCGTAGAAAAATAATAATCACTAAGAGCAATATCAGTACTATAAGGTAATTTCTTGAAATCTACCTAAATTGCAGGCTGTAATATGAACTGCAACATACCAATGCAGTAATCGAACACCCTTGATAATTTATGGAACAAACAAGCAAATTATGTATTGTTAACAGTTACGTTTTGGTCTTTAAGGTCGATCGGTAAAATGCCCTTACTGAAATACTAAAATATTCTGGCCGTAATTTCTTTCGTTAACTAAACGACTTTTGCCTTTATGGGACGAGAATTTTCAGATTGACGCCATTCCATTAACTCTTGGGCTCTATCCAAAAAAGAGTTATAATACGGAACTATTGTTTGACTTCTATTGATAATAGACTTCAAAATCGGTTTTGGGTCGTCTCCATACGTCTTCAAAAATGAGCGCGCACATTTAACACGACGTTGAGATGCAGAAAGTAAGCGATATCTATTTTGCATTAACCTTATTCATACTCATATGGTCATGCGGAATTCAGCCAACGCTTCTTGTTGAAATGTTAAGATATCGCTGATAATTTCAAACGGAGATCTTCTAATACCAATTTTTCAATAAATGCAATCTTGTGTGGCGTTATCATTTCAATTGGCCTACTGGAACGTTCATTTTCAAGGTATTCTTGTTCCAAACAGAAACAATTAGCAGTAAAATATGAAGGTACAAACTACCGTAAACGCCATATAAACGTTGTTTAATTTGATTAGACGTATTACCTTTTTGTTAAAAAATTAATGATAATTTTTGTTAAGTGGGACATTATCATGTACAAGTGACGTTACCTGATTGCAGATTGATTTATTACACGTAGAACTTTAGTACTTATAGTGTAAGGTTAGAGATGTTACTTTGATGATCATAATTATAAAATATTCGAAGCGTTAGCATAATAAGCTTTAGTGTATACTAGTGATGGGTTGATTAATAAAAAAACACAGAAGACAACACAGAAAGAGTAAAAATAATCTCTGTAATATTATTACTATAAGATCAGGACATAAGATGAGCAAATAGAGACTAAACTAACTAAACAATATACCAACTTTTGAATAATTGAGAAGCAATACAGAAGACAAAAAAATAAACTACGTAGAAATAAGAAGTAGAGCAAGAAACATACGAGAAATAGATAGAAAATAAATAAAAGAGTATAATATTGAATTAGAAATTGACAGACAATGTAAGACGAATGAAATTACTACTTTGGATACATATAGTAAATATAGGAAGATACACAAAAGAAAAATCACTGATGCAAAAAAGGCTAAGGAACGAGTGGAATAAGAGAAAAACAGGAAGGAAATTAGAGAAATCCGAGAAGGGAATGAAAATATAAGTGAGAAACGGTGAAAAGAAGATTTGGAAAATAAGGGCTTAGAACTAAAGCCAGCGCAAGCAAATCAAATAGAATAGATCTAATAAAGGTTTCTGCCACGAGGTTAACAGCAAACATATGAAAACCATGGAAACGTTTCAAAGAAATACACTTTGGTTTATTATAAACGCTAAATGGTTTACATATAAGTCACTCATAGAAGGATTTAGATATTAGATTGAGGTAGTCTATTCTACTGCGACGTACGTATATTCACTATCATTCTTAGACTTTCTATTTCTAGTCAGTAGATTCTAGGCATTGCCTACTTCGGCAAAACCTAATTATCGAAAAACAGTAAGAGACTTTGAACGTCAAATGGTCAACTGTTCGAATCCCAAAACATATTTATTGAACTTACGATACCCTGTTGGTTGATCCACTATCACTCTAACAGACTCTATATTTCTACGCAGTAGATCCACTGCATCCCCCATCTACAGCAAAACTTAACTTCTGAAAAAGATTAAGAGATTTTGAACATCAAATGGTTAACTGTTCGAGCTCCAAAACAATCATCACCTAAGAAGAAACCAGTTCACAGATTTGGACATAGTATATTGGCTGGTAAGGTAATTAAGAACGTCCGTATGATGTCGTCTAACTGAAGAAAGAAATCCAAATAGAGAAAAATGGGAAAAGTGAAGAAACAAAAAAAACGAAAGCCACAAAGAAAGTATTAGCTGACAATAAGAAGACAGATGGCCTGTCCAGCTTTGGTAGCAAAATAATTCACAGAAGACGACAGTAAGGGGACCATCGAAACGTTGAAATATAAAATTTCCAAATAGATTTACAAATTCTATTATTTTTATATTGTGTACTGTAAAATATTAACAAATTTGAATTTTTTTTGTTATACAAATGTTGGAACTATGTACATACATACATTATTTCCTTTATATTGGTTATCTGCTTAAATAAATTATTATATTTATTAAAGGTTTTTTATTGTTTTATTTAATTACACAAGTCATTTAATATACATATCTTTTACATCTTGTGGTTGATTGATATTTCAGGTATTCAAGAAGGAATGTGAGTATTGCGTTTCAAGTATGTATATGTTGTACGAATACAGTTATACTATAATTGTCTCTGTTCAAGAGTTAGTTATACAGAAATTATTTACTTTTAATAATTTATGAATTAAAGACGTATTTTAAGGAAGAAGATACTTATAAGTATTTCCACTACCCACGTATTGCATGTTTAAAGAGCGGAAAAGACGAGTATTTACAATGTAATACGCATACGATAAGACGAAAATAGCAATAAGCATTACTAAATTGAAATATAATATGTATATTTAATAGTGTGTTATGTTTTTATTTGACCACTGTTCCAAGGACGAATTGATATTGACGGTAACACTGCTTTAGAGTGACCTAGACCACTTAAACTGCTGACAACACCGATCGAAATGGACTTTTAAAGTCCTAACAAGATAAGTGCTTAGAAAATTTTGTCTTGCAACTGATAAACACTCGACACTGACTGAAAAATTCGTTTTGATTAAATTCAATTCTATTAATCTGATAAGTATTCCTATAAAGGAGTTAATGTGAGAAGTAGATATATACCTTCAAAATAGATCAATTTTATTTAAAAACGTCTTCTGGAGATGTAGAAATCTTTCAAATAAATTATAGAACAAATTAATTTAATTTTAAATGATACTTTTTTTACATCTGAATAAGCATTCTGAAACAATGGATTACCTTCACGAGAATGTTTTAAATTACAGACTACGAGTAGGTGTATTTGTAAGAAAATGTACACTAATTACGTCTTTAAATTATTAACAAACAAATATTCTTTTTAAGCCAATGAATTTTTTCTAAATTATTATAATACAGAAAATATATAGTACAAATTTGATAATGTGTTTGATATGTTTTTGCAAACCCTTGCTAATATCAAAAAATAGAGAAAATCCACTAAAGTTTGTGGCATCTGATTTAATGAACTTTCAGTTCAAAAAATCAAATGCCTTACTCAATTTTGTTGTTAATATTGAGGTATGGCTGTTTTAACATCGCGGCCGCGTCTTCTTCAAATCAACTTTCGACGATTCTTATTAAGTAAATAACGTATAGCCATGCTGAAACATTTCTGTTTCTTTCGTTATTAATATTGTTTTCCACATATGTAAAATTTATATATTTAACAGAAGAAATAGCGTTCTATATCATAATACGAGATATCTCCGTTAAATAATGAGACTACGCTGTTTTCATCGCGCAGCGTTATCGGGCGAGGCTGTAATTAGTGTCATTAACTTTAATACTTCTCAAGCAATAATCCGTAGTTTCGTCTTTCTGTCTGCTTTAGTTTACTTTCGCGCTTTAATTGTACAGGACAGTTGCTTAGTAGTGCCGTAATAATGGTTGACACAGAATTCCAACAGCGAATTAACCTGAAATTCCTTGTCAAAATAAAAAAATCGCTAACAGAATGTTTACAAATGTTAATGTAGATGTTTGGTGATAATGTTATGTCACGTGTGTGAGTTTTGAAATTGCACAAACGATTTTCTGAAGATCGGGAAGAAGCCGAAGATGATGAACGTTCTAGTCGACCTGTGACTCCAAGAACTGAAGAAATTAATGAAATTGTGCGGAAAGATATGGTAAACATTAACAAAGAAACAGTAAGACCCATTTTGCATGATGAATTACAAATGACAAAAGTTTGTGCAAAAATGCCGTATCTGTGAAGCAGTTTTTAGCGGACAAGCGCATTACTGTACTTGATTATCCACCGTATTCGCCAGATCTCGCACAAATGTGATTTCTACCTGTTCCCAAAAGTGAAAAGTGTATTAAAATGAACACATTTTCAGTCTATTGAACATGTAAAAGCAAACACGGCAGAGTTGTTGAAGAGGCTGAAACTCATGAACTACAGTATTGTTTTGAACCATGGAAGAGTATGTTGAAGGGGATAAAAGTATAATGTAAGTTTATTTGCAATAAATAACATTTCTCACACCAGTCTCGTTATTTAATTGCCACACCTCATATCTCCCAATCGATTGTAGGTCTTGAAAATTGTGCCGAAGTCCATCAAATCTATTTAGAGAATAAAATAACTTATACATTGCACGTGTTTTTGTCAAAATCTAAACGCGTTTCTTTCTTTCTTTCTTTCTTTCTTTCTTTCTCTCTCTCTCTCTCTCTCTATATATATATATATATATATATATATATATGTATATATGTATATATATACATACATATAGTCATACTACAGAATAATACCAAATAAACATATGTAATATAAGTTTATATCTAAAAAGGAAACGTAATAAAATAATTGAATACATAGAAATTGATAATTAATTCGTAACTTCCTTATAGAAAATTGTTAGTAATTACATGTAGATATAAGCATACTTAAAATGCAATAGCCACATGTTCTGCAGAGGGGAGAGATTTAATCGATATATTCGTCCTTAAAGTAGCAAATGAAAACTGAAAAAGTTTAACTTTGACGAAATTTCAGGTGCATCGATTTTATAGGAAAGAAGATGGTAAAGAAACTTTATGTCATTGCACGGTCTACAGATATCTAAGGGTTCGATATTAAAGGTAGCCAGTGTATTAATATGATTAGTCTCAAGGAGGATAGTTTCCAGTTTGGCTAAAGAGGTGACCACATATTCAAGTTTAAGCTTAACAAAAGAAAAATAAAGTGGTAATATGCTATAAATTAATGAGAATGATCTGGTAGTTCTAATGATGAAATCCAAAGTTTTTAATACAGCATTAGATATATTATTATGGTTTTTAAATTGTAGTTTAGAATCAGCCAAAATCCTAGTATAATTAAAGTCAATAAAAATCTGGACGTAAAATCCGTGATTCTATAGAGATCTTAAAACACCCAAAAACATAATCCGTGATGATGGTTACCCATTACATAACGTCTGGCAATTCTATATCTCCAAACAACTCAACTACATTGACCCAAGACCAATACCTGCTGAATTATTTTCTCAACTATATTTCAGAAACTCAAGCACTGAGACCATGAATCAAGTGAGTACTTTTTAATTTCCACAGCTGTTTATGCTGATGAACATGGTACTGCAAAAGTTATGGCAGCACTGTAAAATACATTTAACTCTGGTGAAGACCATATACCAAGTTTTTAATTCCCAGAACTTAGTAAACATTTATCTATATTAATTAATTTAGTTTGTTTGAAAAAGCTCATACCTGTTCAGTTTTTAAGAAAGGTGACAAGTCTCATACTTTCAACTAATTGTATTAAGGTGTTTGCGCAAGTAGTTTGCACCATATTAGTATAGATTTTTACCCGGTCGTTCTATAGTGACCAATCTTTCTTCCATTTCTCATTACATAAATGAATCGACGATCGTACTCAAGTGAGGCAATGTACATATCTATAGATCTATAGATTTTTTACATACTTTCGCCTCTGTTGATGATCAATTATTGTCATAAACTTTCAAGATTCGGAGCAGAATCTAGTCTAACAAAGTTTCTGCATTTCTACTTGTCAAATTTGCAACGTGTTCCATAATGGTTTAAACTTCGAAATTATGGCTACTTCTGAAATGCCTTATTAATGACTTTATTATTGTCTTTTCTTTATTATCATTCCTAGTATTGGCTTTTGCAAACAATCTAAAATGAATTCTGTAGGGAAGACTCCAAAATAATATCATTAAGCTTGTGTGACAATAATGGGATAAAATCCAACAATGAAAAATGCCATGTTGTGGTCTACACCAGAAAGTTAGCGTGTTTTTCATAATTACTCCCTTTCTGAATTTGATCCTGCAAGAGAATCTTTTGAAATTTGGCATTTTGTTTTATAATGCACACCACGAAGTAATGCAATGATTTAGACCAAATTAAATTTTCGTATTAGGCGTTTGGTTTAAGCAAATTTGAATAAGTCAATCTAATATGGTGTGTGTCACCAAATACCCTTAAATAATATTTGAGAACATTGTTTAAAATTTCTTTCACTTCTACTTGATGGAATAATGACATCACGCCACGGAGTTAATGTATAAAATTATGGGTAAAATTTGGATCTGGATCTAAATGTGCAGATGTGTATCCTAGAACTAATGATGCCCCAATCTTCAGTAATTTGGATTTTCTTTTTAATACAATTATGACAACATCACGCCACGGAATTAATGTATAAAATTATGGGTAAAATTTGGACCTGGATCTAGATGTGCAGATGTGTGTCCTAGAACTAATGATGCCCCAATCTTCAGTAATTTGGATTTTCTTTTTAATACAATTATGACAACATCACGCCACGGAATTAATGTATAAAATTATGGGTAAAATTTGGACCTGGATCTAGATGTGCAGATGTGTGTCCTAGAACTAATGATGCCCCAATCTTCAGTAATTTGGATTTTCTTTTTAATACAATTATGACATTACGCCACGGAATTAACGTATAAAATTATGAATAAAATTTGGATCTGAATCAAGATGTGTGTCGTAGAACTAATCATGCTCCAATCTTCAGTAATTTGGATTTTCTTTTTAATACAATGTATACTATGGTATTTATTCTTTTTGTTTAGATTTTGTCGATTCTGTTGGATGGATTCTTCTACCGGGAGGATAATAAATAAATAAGTAACTAAGTAGTTGAAGTGTACCGTCGTTTTGGTGGAGGTATTTTAATCGATTTTTTGACAAGTATTGAAATGTATTCATTATGACAAAAGATATTTTAATGAAAGTATAAAAAATAGCGACACGACTTTCAAATAGAGCACTAAAAAAATTATTAATTAACAATTTTAATTATGTTTCAGACAAACGAGTTCTACTAATTATACTATAACATTTTATCCTGTTCGATGGATTCTTCGACTGGGAGGACAATAAATAAGTAAATAAGCAGTTGAAGTGTACCGTCGCTTTGGCGAAGGTAGGTAGGTAAATAGCAGTCCGGGATGAAACGTGTTTTGATTTTTGATGTTGAAATTTATTCATTATGATGAAAGATGATTTAAGGAAAGTAGAAAAAATAGCGATGCAACTTTCAAATTGCTGCACGACACTTTCATATATATTTTTTTTGGTTCCTTACGTCAGTGTTACAGTTTCAGTGTTTTCTTTTCGTAGTTTTCAATGATTTGCTGCAAAGTGTGAAACTTTTTTTCATTTATTTCAATCTTTTTCACATTCAAAAATAGTATGTAATTTTATGTATTTTATATATTCAATAAAGCCAAATATTATTTTCTTGTAAATGTTAAGATTATACACAGTTTTGTCTGGAGGAGAATTGTAGAAATATTTAATCTATTAAATTGTCCTTCTCCAGCCCAGACATTTTTAATTAATTTCTGTGTATTTAATTAACGATGAAATAGCAGAAAATAATATAATTTTCTATTAAATTGTGTTTAAAATAAAATATAAGAACAACGTAGGATGTATGTTAGTAGACCTAAAAGCACCGATATAAATATTTATATAATTAAAAGAGAAAATTTGTATACTAGACTTGCGGGTTGCAAAGTAGACAAAGCAATGAATCGGAAGTAGCATATTCTTGCTACAAAAATACATCAGTTGAGGGAACCGAACTCTCCATACTTTCAGGAAGGAATACAAATAAATCATAAGGACAATCTATCACTTTTTCGTGTAGAATTTAAATGAATTTTTCTTTCGACACGTCTTCTATTTGTAATCCAATACTTATAATCTACTAAAAAAAATTACAGCTCAAGTAACAAACCATATTCGCCGAAAATGCTAAAGAAAGCATTCCACGCAATCCCATTGTCAGCGAAATGCCTACTGTCGTTGACTAACCCTTCTCCGTAACTAGATAAATAGGATATTTATTTAATATAGGTTTGGTAATGTCCACTACTTCGCTTGCTAGAACTGGCATATGTACTACTTAATCTTAATTAAATAGGTCCTAACCTATATTACCTTGGTCTACTACATAAATGCTGCTAAAATGAAATTTCAAATTAAATCAAAATTTTATTAATTCATAAAAAATTTTTGTATTAATGCGTTTTAAGCCGAGAAAAGAATTGTGTATTAAATGTAAGCAATGGAAACGCTGTAGCTAGTGTATTTTAGAAACAAATTAATTAGTAATCATAATTATATATTTCCCAAGTTGATCAAGTTAATCAAGATCAAGAGAAGTAGTGCATAAAATAACAATGTGGAAGCGTTAACATTAACTTTAAAATGGAAAATATGGAACAGAAAAGTGATAGATGATTTACGATACGTTTTGCTATAAAAAAAATAAATAATATGAAAGCCGAAAGAATATGTATTTTATAAAATAAATATTGTTCTTTAGATAAGTTCAAAGAATGTGGGAACAAAAGTAAATATACCAACTTGCTTAATACACACACACTACAAAAACTGTGTCAATATTAAGATTTTCCGATGATTTCACACCTGCAATTTTCTCTTAATCTCCTTTATGCTAAACTGTATGAAGCACAGCTTTTTACGAGTCAAGTACAAAGTGGACGTGGGAAAATGAAAAAGACGTTATTACAAAAAAAAATTGTATATTTTTCTTTTTGGAAAACACTCAAACACTATGTTAAAGGTTCATAAAAGCAAAAAAAAACATAACGGAAATAACAAAAGTGTACAGAGAACATCCTAACAGTAGAAACATGAGAAAAGATAAACATAATAGTCTTAATAACTTCGATATATTTATATACAAACAATGATTGGCTTGATAAATGCTGACACTATTAACAAAATCAATAAATTAATCTAAAATTAAACATCACTTTCCATATAAATACGTCTATTTTGTTCTGTATCTGAAGTACTGTGTTCCGTTGTATTTGTCCTGGAACTACGTAAATCTTCCGATGAAGATGCCTTTTTCCTACGTTTCCTCCGTTTCTTTTGACTTGGACTTTTCAAATCTGGATTGCTACCGCCTAAATTATATCTACTACCAGAGAGGCTATATTGACTGCCAGCCAGACTAGGGTGAGAACTGTCTAATCTAGGCATGTGTATGGCTTCAGCGTACGGTGGAGGTCTTTGCATCTCACGCGGATCAGGTGCATTAGTCGACTCTTCTATTCTTGTCTCGTGTTCTTGCAAACGCATTCTCTGCAGTCGTTCCCTGGTCTCTATAATGTTTTGTGCTCTAGTTTCTCGATCTCTTTGCTCCCTCAACCTAATTGCTCTCTTAATGGACAGTATTATGCAAAATAATAAAACCATTGAAAGAATCAGCACCAAAGAGTACATCCAAGCTTTGTCAGCACGAGCATGATAGACATTCCAGATTTCGTAACAGGCTGTAGACCATCTATAACCCTGTGCAGATATTGGTGATTGACATATCAAGTCATGCATATCTGCCTCGACCTGATCACTAACTAGCCAATCGTAAAGTTCCCTAAAATCTGTATCTGCGCAATCACATCGCCAAGAATTATCACCGAGATATAACACTCTCACATCGTTGAAAAATGAACGTTGAATACTCGACGTTAATCTGTTCCCTCTCAAATTTAAAGTATTCAATTCTGGCATGCCTGCAAATGTATAGTTTGTTAGTGTTCCAATTCTACAATAACTCAAATTCAATTTTTTTAATTTGGCTGCATCCAAAAAGTCTGGTATAGAACTGATGAAGTTAGACGACAAATTTAAATATTCCAAGAGTGTAAGCTGACTTAAACTAGTCCTATCGACAGTCGATATTTCACACATACTTAAGTCAAGTTCAATAAGCGACTCGATATCTAAATTAATAACCTCTCTCAAATAATTATGTGAGAGTTTTAAAATCTTCAACTTGAAATTTGAACTGAACGTTTTAGGGTCAAGATGGGAAATAGTATTATACGAAAGGTCTAAGTAAACTAAACTTTTGGTACCAAAAAAAGCATCAGTCTCTATTTTTGATATTGCGTTCCTTGATATATCGACATTATGTACATATTCCATACTTTCAAAAGCTCTCGATGGTAATTCACGTATATGATTACCGCGAAAAACGGCGTCCAGGAGAAGTGGAAAAGAACCTTTTGGGATTGCACTTAAATCACAATCCGACGCATCTAAAAATCTTAAAGAATGAGATCTCGCGGAAAAATACTTCAGTTGTGAGTTTTTCGAAACCTTCAAAAGTTGTAGTGATTTTAGCGAAAAGAACGGGTCTTGGATTTTTTGAAGGCCAGTATCTGTTAAATTTAAAGTCACTAGTGTATCTGATTTTATTTGAGCATTTAATATGTCTATGTTATTATACGATAGATCCAAAAGTGATATGTTTGTTAGTCCTTGTAATATGTCACTATTTATATTGGTGATAGAACAATTGACTAGGAAAAGATGTTCTACCGTTGTACTATATAAATAATCATCGGTTATATCTGGAAATCCTCTCAAAGTATTGTGTGAAAGGTACAACCATTTCAGACTTGTTAATGGGATGAACGCTTGAGTATCTATGTCTGACCATGAACTAAATTGATTGTTCGATAAATCCAAGCTAATTAAATTTGTAAATCCTTGAAACGTGTCTTTATCCAAAACCGCGATTTTATTATGGGATAAATCCAACCATTCCAATCTTACGAAAGATGATAAATTAGTTGGAACTTCAGTAAATAAGTTGTGAGAAATGTCCAAGCTTATGACCTAAAATTAAATTAAGTTTCATTAATAAAAACAATAAAATGCTTAACTACAATTAAAACAGGATTTGTATAAATCGTTTAAACAACGTTAATGTTCTGAATGTATGTATACGTCACGCATTGTTAAATCTAAATAGGTCATTGGATGGCCTGTGATGTAGCGATTTTATACACTATGGATTTTCCTATTGTATTTGTTACGCTTACTTTCAATGTTTTCTATTTTCTAAAAATATTTATATACGTTTAATGGATTTTATTCAGTTATAAATAGAAAACTGTCATCTATATATGACTTACAGAATTTAGATTAGTTATAAATAAACAAAGTTGAAAGAGAAATGGGAATTTTTGCCGAAAATAATTTTGTTTATGAATTAATTAATTTAATCATTTTAACAGTTTAATGGTTGTGTCTTGATCAAATTACAGGAAGCATATTTTTGAAAATGTCCGTAATTTTTTTTATTTAGTCTTATCTACCTACGTGGGTGCGTATGTATGTATATTTATGGCTTTATTACAATCTGCTATGCGTGTATGTAAGTATGTATGTATGTATTGCTAATATAAAGTAGGAAATTAATATTTTGCTATAATGGACGTATCCGTTACTTTGTTTACAACATTTCGTGTGCGTATACATTTACTAGCTTCTTAAAGTTTGTTAAAATGCGATGTTTACCTCTAAAAAAATTGGAATTGTTAGAGAGAATCTAATGATAAGTAGAAAAGATTAGTGGTATTTTTGATTTCGTGGTAAATATATAAGAACAAAGAAATACTAGAAACTTACCAATTGCTTTTATTAATATATGTACCTATACGTATGTATATACATATATATATATATATATATATATATATATATATATATATATATATATATATCATGGTCACCGTATGAATTGGTGGTTTTTCGGGTATAGTATCGTATGTCTTGCCGGTCCTTGCGAGGGAATGTTCTGGTGATGTTTCATTGAGATCCCAGTCATCTTCTTCTTTTCTTTCTCATTCAATTTATTCGCCCGAACGAGAGCCAAGAAAAGATGAGTAGGGGACTCATCAAAACATCGCCCGAGCAGTCGTCCTAAGGACCAGCAAAGCACACGGCACGATAGCCGAAATATATACAGTACTGTGCAAAAGAAAGAAGCACCTAACAATATTTTCCAACACTTACTTACTAAAACGTTTTTACTAATAATTATTGGGTTAATTTAATTTATAATATTTAATACATCTTTCCAAGAACGATTCACTTATTGGTAGAAATATAATTACTGGAAATTTCGAAGTTTATAACATCATACTTCCGCGTAGGGGTGAGATCGACCGCCTGATGGAGGATTAAAGTAACACATTTTATTGCATCACAATGCCCTGCAATAAAATTTCAAGGGAGAGTTATTTACGTATAAGATTTTGTTTTTAATTCAGTGGTAGAAACGATACACAGCGATTCCACAATAGAATTTATTTAGATTCTTAAAAGACGCGCCTACGAGTGAAATTTTCATTTTAAGAAGAAATTGCGAGCTGTAAATTGTTATAGTAGGTAGAAAATGCCTAGAATAGTATACTAGACAGAAATAAAATTATTATTTACACCAAGAGGATTATAGTCAAGTGAAAATATCAAAGATAGTGAAATGTTCCCGGTATGCCGTGCAACAAACAATAAAAAAAATGACTGAAACCGGCAGTGTAAGTGATAGACCAAAGAGTGGACGTCCAAAAAAGCTCAGTAAAGCTAATGCACAACTTTTAAAAGTTAGTTCCTTAAAAAATCATAAGAAAGTTAGCGCAGAACTAGCTCAAGATCTTGCGAGAACATTTGGTACTTCGGTACATGCTTCAACAGTAAGGCGATACTTGCTCAGATCAGGCTTGAGGGGATGCGTGGTCGTGAGAAAACCCTTACTGCGACGAGGAAATAGAGGGAAACGATTAAAATATGCCAGAGACCACGAAACTTGAGGATATAATGAGTGGCGGCAAGTACTATGGACTGACGAATCTAAATATTAATTATTTGGAACGAACAGACGTCAGTATGTTAGACGACACCCTGGTGAATCATTATTGGAACCATGTTTACATACTACCATAAAGCATGGAGGAGGCAATATCCCAGTTTGGGTTGTATTTGGGCAGCAGGTATGGGTGAAATTGTAAAAATAGAGGGTAAATTAACTGATGAGAAATACAGAACATGCCATATCATCAGGACAGTGGGCTGGTATCAATTCTGTATGACCCAATGTTTGACCATTGAGCGAATCCAGGGCCGATTTTTGAAGTATTTGTCATTGCTGAAAATATTTGGAATTGCTGAACCATCGCAAAGTACAATCATTATTTGATAGATTCTAATAATAATGCAAGATTCTTCTTTAAACTTTTATCTATTAGAATATTCACTACCTGGAAATGTTCTCCAAAGTTGTTGTATGTCTCACAAATAAACATACGTAATTCTCCAATTTTTGTTCTTGACGCTGCTAGGTCTAATGTCATAGTAAAGGCGTCACTGACACATATGTGTTGCAACGTCCCGAAAAAGTCACTGTTTGGTGTGGATTTTGGACTGGCAGCGTTATCGGTCCATATTTCTTTGAGAACGACGTTGGCCAGACCATCAACATCAACGGCGAGCGAGATCGTACGATTTCACCCCGTTAGAATTTTTCTTGTCGGGTTTTTTTAAGTCGCAGGTCTATGCGAATAAGCCATAAACCATAGCGGCCTTCAAAGCTAACATCGGTCAAATTCAGTCTGATTTATGCGCCAGAGTCATGGAAAATTGGACATTTCGGAAGCGCACCACCCAGCGAAGCCGTGGCGGACATTTGCACGATATTATATTCCATACATAATGGCATCGATACGCCTTTCGAACGAATAAAAAATTTCGATATCTCACACACACTTTATTTAAATTTAAAGAAATTAAAGCGCTTAATGAAAGACCGTTTATAACGTCAGTAAATTAATTATTTCTTATTTACATGCCATTGCTATATACGACCACACCCATCAATGTTTGGAAACAACCTGCGAGTTGCCAACATCGACGTTTACCCGAACACGCTTTTAAACTCTTATATGACGCTCATGTTTCACGCACTTTAGTTATGTATCTATGTAACATACTGACGTTTTAGATCCGATAAAGTATCAATATTATTTTATAACTAATACTACGTAAATAATAATAAGAATGATATTACAATAGAAGAATTTATAAAAAGACTTATTTGAATTCAAACAACATATTAAGTTTTAGCAGGAACAAACAAGTCAAAAAAAATAGATAATAACTAGACAAAGCCTTTTTTTCTTTAATGTCTGAACTTTCCTTTGTAATATTTATTTTTTCATAGAAACGTATTAAAGCTTCTCTCTTTGCATTTCCAATAAAATTTGAGATATTCTTTCCATATACAGCAAACATATAAAAAAGCACAGTAAAAACATGTTTTCATGGTTTTCTCATAATTTAATATTCTCCTTGTATTTTCTTTATTTCTTATTTTCTAAACAGAAATTGCTTGACGGTATACACCGTAAATTTGTTTCACATAATTTCAAATGTATTCTAGTCTTAAAACTAACCACTTTATCTTAAAGTACAGCCCCGTTTACTCATTCGAATCTTTTTTTAACGGTGTAATTTTTCTTTTACAGGAATTCTAAGTGGCAAGAATGTTATTGGACCCTTCTCGGTGTTTAACACATGGTTTTTGTTTATTGAAATGTGTCATAGCTATGTAATTCACGATGATTATTTATATTTTTGATTAAATATAGACAATCTGCGGTTACATTATGATTATTTTCTAGCACGTGCTTAGCTAAACTGGATTTCCCAGTTCGATTAAACGTAGTATGCACCGTATGTTCTTTATACAGTGTTCCTATCGAACGTTTTGTCTGACCGATGTATTGTTTATTGCAATCTAGATATTTTATTTGGTAAATCCTCGATTTCTGATTTAACTCAACTTTGTTTTTCACATTCCCAAGAGACTAAAATATAAGGTCGAGTTGAATCAGAAATCGGGGATTTACGAAATAGAAATGTTTCTAAATTCAAAACTAAATGGCTAGAAACAAACTGCCGAGAAAAACTACATAATAAGAAGAAATTGACCACCAATTCACCAAATATTTTCTACAAATTCCAGATGAATTAAAATAAATTACTCTCTAAAACGTAATTTTTCACGAGTCTAGTTAGGAACATCTTAACGTTCTTCTACAAAGGAAAGAAGTATATTATGATTAGGAAAAGATATGACATTCCATCGAAGAATTATCCATACCAACAAATATAATAAAAATATAATAAAAAATATATAATATTATAATAATTGTTGGGTCAAACTTGGATTTCTGTATATATATATATGGATATACACCTAGGGCAATTTATTTTATAAATATATTCGGGCATGACAATAGTCTAGAGTTGCTAATGTATCAAGAACAATTGGATAGAAAAATAAATGTTTTAAATAACCATTACGGAACCTTGATTTAAATCCACTGAAGCACCATTAGAATGACCTTGACGAAGAGTTAAAGATGAGAACTACTAATAAATCTAAAGTCATTCTTGTAAGCATATGAAAGTCTACATAATTTCAGTCACAAAAAAATAGAGAATGTGAACAAATGGATCGATAAAGACCTCTGACAAAATACATTGCACGATTTTATAGATAGCAAAGTATACTAATTAGCTGTCTTTTATTTATAAATTATTAATAAACAAAATAATAAACTTCATTATAGAGAAGCAAAAACAAAAAAGATAAAATAGATATAGGAAAGATGGATTATCCGTCATAAAATCATTATTACTAAAACAGTATAGCGTCAATGACTACAACGTCAGCGGTTTTTACCTGTTTTTTCTTTTACAAGGTTAACAAAGTAAGCTTTGGATTAAAAAAAAAACGCATATAAATCTATAAAAGGCGTGTTAAATTTCTACATACGTATATTGGTTTGTGCGTAGATGTTTGGAAATAGTGAAAGAAAAAATAAAGAATATAACTGTAAGATAAATTTAACTACCTTGTCACGTAATATTTACATGTACGTACAAGGTGTGTTTTAAAAATAATATTATTATCATTGCGAAACGCCTTGATCAGTTGTTTTAAGAAGATTGTGGAGGCGACAATATACATGGTGTTATTTACACTAATTTGAAGCGTGTCTTGAATAATAAGAGTAGATAACTTGCATTTACAATTTAAAAAAAAAGATGGTTCATGTTAAGCAGAAAGTATATGATAAACTTTTCTTCGATTGCCTAGCTAGAAGTGACAAAAAGTGGTAGAATGTCCAATGCAAATAAAGTTGGAATCATCCAAATGAATATCTTTAAGCCACCTCAAAGAATACCTTGCACCATCTGTTATCATTATGACGGAAAACCAGCCATTGCGAGACATCAAGTTTAGGTTTCATTCAATGGAAGCTAACGGAATTAAAGAAGGATATTTTTATTCGTCTTGCTTATCCCACCAATTTAACACAACCAAATTTTCGTTCATTGTGAAGTTATTTAGTTGAGAAAAATGTTCAGTTTTTTGAAGTTCTCAAAAGTCACTCTGATATAAATTGGTCCATTATCATAGAAGCACCTACTTGATTACTACGAGATTGTTGTAAGGTTACTGAAAATGATAAAAATTATATAATTAACGGCGTAAATAAACTTTATTAATTTGATTTCATCTAATAGAAATAAAAGGGTAATTGAAAGAATCGAAATATGTAAATTATATTCAACAAATGTAATAATGAAAAATAGCTTTTGCAATAAAATCTCCAAAAGTACCCATATGCAAATATAAAAGTTTCAAAGAGAAAGAAGCAACAATATTAATTCGTTGATATCGATATCCCAGTATATCAGTGAGGTCTTAGGCAAACGGGGTCAAGTTGATGTAATTTACACGGATCTGTCAAAAACATTTGACATGGTCGACTATGAAAATCTCTTAAATAAGTCGAGTTCATATGGTCTTGTTCCATCTTCCGTTAATCTTCTTCGATCATATTTACATCAAAGGAATTGTTTTGTAACTTACGGTGAGTTCAATTCCATTGAGTTTGTTCTTATTACGTCTGGTGTCCCACAGGGTTCAAATTTGGAACCGCTACTGTTTGTCTTATTTGTTAATGATTTTCTTCTTGGAATTAATTGTCAAGTTCTCGCGTATGCTAATGATATAAAATTATATTCTAAAATCTATATTAAATGTTGACAAATGTTGTGTAGTTAGCTCCAATCTTTCCTTCTATTGCGTGAATGGTTCTCAACATTCCAACCAGAATTAAAGAATTTGGGTGTACTGTTTGATTCAGATCTCACCTTCAAATTCCATGTAAGCAATATATGTTCCGAAGCTTTTAGGTCTCTAGGCTTATTTGTGCATGAATCTAATTCAGAAATACAGGTCTATTAAGAGATTTATATTTTGCTTATGTAGTGAGATCTGGAGTATGCAGTGTTGGTTTGGTATCCGCTATCTGCTTGTGCTGCCTTAACCTTGGACCGCATTCATAGATTTCTGAAATTCTTTTCGTTTAACATTGATGAAATTACCCAGAAGGGGGAATATCTAAGGGCTGTGCAAAAAGATTTAAACAATAAAATTTATTATTCCTGCTTGTTGAGAAGTATGTCCTTTCTAGTGCCTAGATTTAGTCCAAGACATCATCACAACAGTAATCCCATTATCGAGAACAAATATTATAAAGCCAGCGCAGGTACACACTTTCTCAGTTCTGGCCAATAAACAAATGGTGGATGTTTTCGATTGAGGATAGTTTTCTTCAATGGGACTGCAGGAGTCTGAGGAGTACCAGACATCTCTGTTGATGAATTTGTGTTTCTTTGCTATGTATAATATAATATGCAACAGTCCATACATAAACACACAAAAATTAGTTGTATTAGTGCTTAGTAATGGTATAAAATATTACGTGTATTATTTTTGAAACAAATATGCATTTAGAATTAAAATAAAATATTCTCTTTCACAATGTATATTGCATTCACTGCATATTCCAGGTAATGGAACGGCAACATTAATGTATTTCGTATTACGTATTTTTGTGATTTCAAATGTGCATGAATACATGGTAAGTATTTTTAAAAGACAAATAAATGACATTTTCCCATCACAATACTGCTACTATATTATGTAAAAGTAAAATACATATAGTGAATTTTATAAATGGTGAAAATACTTCTTAGAATTGTAGAGAATGAAAGTATACATACTGAATTTATTACCAGTACACATTATGATCAATTATGTCTGGTTCCGTTAGAGCCTGAAGCAAATTAATTATTTCCAGATATTTTTGCATTCCACATACAAGTTATAATTTTACATACAATAGTATTACCAGTTTATCGACATTTGCTCGCAGTGTATATAAAAAAAGATGTTCTTTATACATAAAATCAGCATAAAGAGGTTACTAATTAAAAAAAATCTCTATTATTCAGACTCGCCGTCTTTAATGATTTATCATTCGCGTTCTACGACTTTTGTGGTAAAATGCGTATTGATTTCACTTTGAGCAATGTTTATTGAAAGTCCTTCTGGTATAAGAACGTTATTAAATTGACATAAGAAAATAATATTAGTATTCATTTCATTCAATACGATCACTGTCAACTTCTGAACGGAAAATAATAAATATGAAAGAAATTATTTAGAAAAATCAATAAAACCCTGAATACAAAAATATAAACCTGTAAAACATGGTAGTACAATTTTTAAATGTGGAACGAGTAAGTAATTCTACGAACAGGAAAAAAATATAACAACCGAAAAGATGGGCAACAATACCAATCAGGTAATTTTGATGGAGCCTGTGGTTGATTCACTTAATCACTGAAGGTTGATATATAACACCTTGCCACATTAATTTTCGAATTCCGTATACGTATTTCGACAACCAAGTTGTCATCATCAGTGTACATATTGGTTCTCAACGGTACGGATCGCGTAGGGAGTTTGTTTTCGTACGGGTATTTTTCGCCGTAGTTTACCAGGTCCGACACTTTTTAATTATCTACTGATGGTGACAACTTAGTTGTCGAAACACGTATACAGAATTTGAAAATTAATGTGGCAAGGGGTTATATATCAACCTTCAGTGATTAACACCAAACAGTTAACGATTGTGTTATAATATCAAAGCATAGTTGACAGTTTATAAAAACTACTCAAAAAATATTAATGAAAAATGCCAGAAAAGGTGGAGAAAGAACAGTAAAAATTCAGTTCCTACTTGAAGAAATAATAGATGGAATTGCTTTAAAAAAACTTTACTTACGAGTAATTTAATAAATAAAACTGATTCAGATGTTCAAATTGGAAAGAGCAGTCAATTGATGGACATAAATTAACTTTTGAAATAAAGTATAAATGTATTAGTCAAAACATTATTCTCGGTGAAACGTGGAATTTGAAGATATTTCGCTAGAGCACTAATGAAAGAATTCTTCAAGAAAACGTGTCTATTTTAAGATTTATTCAAAACTTTGTTTTCAAGCAAGTAATGGTCGGAAAATTAATACAAGGTTAGAACGTCTTCCTTTAAAAATAAGAAGAGGTGAATTGAATTTGATCGCCTCAGTGGTCTGACTCATCTGCTACTAAATTATTTGTATATAGAATTGAAGATAAGCCACCACGAAACGGTTCAATTGTTACAATATTTGCGGGAAACATGTGCCGATTATTTACAAATATTATTGCAAATAAAGTGTAATAACTTGAGTTTATTTGTTTATTAAATAATTTAAAATTATAATTAAAATAAAGAAAAAATACTTCCGAAACTTTTCGAAAACAAAAAAATACTTGTATTTTTTGTTTTAATTAAAAAAAAAATTATATCCATAACCTCAATACATACATACATACATAATTTTATAGTAGCAATAAATTCTCTGAAGCACGACAAAATTCCGTAATAATAAAAGCTTTTTGATAAAGACCGGTAGAGCATAAGATTAACTAATTTTGAGGATGACGCTCAAGGGGTTGAAATTAATGGGAGGGTAACATTAATACGCGTATAATCGTTCTTAGGGTTGTGTATCTGCTCGTTATAAGAAATACGGACTCGTTTTCGGAAATATGATTTTAACAAGTGATCTCTAATTAATTACAAAATGAATCAATAATTGTTTAAAGAAAGTTTTTTTAAACATACTTACATCGGAATATATATCATCAGGTAAGTAATGTAGTTGTCTTCCTTTGCAATCGACAAAACCTTCTTCACAATAACATATTTCTGGACAGGTATAAGAATATGAATGAACTGTATAAATGTAAAATATTATACACCATGAGTAATAGAGCCTACCCATTATTTGTATATAATTTTTTCGGTGTATCTGTAAATAAGATATGTATCAGAAAAATGTATTGATAGAAAGTCAAATATCGTAAGTATTATTCATAAATATTTATTTTCTGTAATTCGTAGCCATAGACGGAATGGAAATATTACAGATGTATGTTATATTATGTTAAATAAAATAATTTTTTACTTTTCACACTCACCTGCACTCAAAGACTTCTTTTTCTCACATTATTATTTCACTGTACATTTGAATAAAAGTGTGTTAGCCATACCTGTTCACTGTACATCCATATCTAAATCAACAAAGATTAGGTACGAATATCTATCTGATAAGGAACGCTCTTTCTGAACACATACATGTTTGTATGTAATATTGTTTACTAGCATGATTACACACACACACATGCACATCCATATATGTATTAACAAAATGTTGCATATACTATATTAAATATATATGTGTAGAAATAAAACTAATATTAAAGTAATAAAAAAAGAATAACAATATGTCTGTTGTAGAACAAATTTTATTTTTGCATCGCCATAAAAATCTGTAAAAGTAAAAATATAGAGAATTTATATAACGGATCAAGAAGTATAACAGTTATTTTTACAGGTTTATGCCTTTTCTAAACTGAAATTGACTTATTTTACAAGTAAATATACACTGCAATTACCGAAAGTATCAACGTTCAATTTAATATTATAAACTTATTGAAAATTGTATTGGCTGCAATAAAATTAGGACCCCCCCATATAAATTCAACTTTTTGATTTTATTCTTGTAAGGAATAAAACAAAACGACTTGACGTGAACAACTGTTTATTAGCATGAAATAATATGAATTAATATTTTGCTGTGCCATCCTTTGCATGCTCCTGATAGATGTAGATGAAGCAGCTAATTCCTTTAAATCCCTTATTCCGCCAAGTATTTTCAATATTTTGTTTTAAAACAGGTGGGGTCGAATTTGGAGATGAGTAAACAATCTGTTTTAACTATTCCATATATTTTCAATCGAGTTTAGATCTTAGGAGTTGCCTGGCCACGGCAAGACCTGCAAGTTGGTGTCAGAAAACAATTTTTTTATTTATTTTAATTTACATTTTCGATGGGGCTTAGATCCGGAGAGATGCCTGGTCACGGCAAGAACTGATGCTAGAAACCAAATCTTTTATTGATTTTGCTTTGTGGCATGTTGCACCATCTTACATAAATTTGAAGATAACATCTCCAGAACTTAAAGAATGCATGGAATTAGTATTGATTCTATTACAGATTTGTACTTGGTTCATTGTACCCGTGACATAATACAGAGACCCTGGTTCTTTTTCCTGATGTGTAGGACCAAATCATAATAGTTGGAAGATGTTTAACTGTTTTAATCACTGCAGCTTCATGAAAGGCTCGTGTGGTTTTCGCATAATGAAACGGAAATTTTCCGTTACCGACACAAAGTGAGATTCATCACTGAATACAACCTTGAATAGACGAAACATTCATTCATTTAAGTTTATTAGGAATGTGTGTTTTGTGAACATAAATAAAATAATGATGCATACATTTTCCCAATCCTCAGCCATGAGGTTAGTTGATAATTAATTCTCCCTATCTCTTCTATTTAAACTTTTTTGTTGCTAGAACTTACTCCCACTTCTCTCACACACAACAATGTGTTGTGTTGCTAATTTATATTATGACGACATTTTCTTGTAATTCAGACAATGATGTGTAATTTTGTTTGTCTTTTTGTGTTAAGTATTATATATATATTATATATATATAAAGTGTTATAATAAGATATTTCATTTTCAACAATAGCCCGCCATTTTAACAGTTGTTGACAGACGACAAGTAAAAACTACGCCACTAATAAAAATGGAACGATATACACTTCAACAACGCATTGAAATTATTAAAATTCACTACAAAAATGGTGAAAATTTCGCGGTCACAGTTCGCGAAACTAAAGTATTTTTGGGTCGTCGTGAAGCACCTTTCCGGCCAGTAATTGTGAAGCTGGTGGAAAAATTTCAGTTGTTGGGACAAGTTAGTAATGCGAAGATTCGAACTCGTGCACGTCCCTCATGAACAACTGAGAATATTGCTGTTATAGCTCATAGTGTTGAGGAAAACTCAGGTTTGTCCATTTCTGGTCTATCTTTGGAATTGGGCATTCCACAAACGACATTACACACTTACGTCTTAAAGCTTTTAAAGTTCAGTTAACATAAGAACTCACGCCTACCGGCCATCAGCAACGTCTTGTCTTTGCCGATTGGGTCCTTGAAATGCATCAAACTGATCCGGAATTTCATCGAACAATTATCTTTAGTGATGAGGCTCATTTTCACCTCGGAGGCTACGTTACCAAGCAGAATTGTCGCATTTGGGGCTCGAAAAACCCAAGAATTATTGTTGAAAAGCTCTCCATCCACAACGTGTGACTGTTTGGTGCGGTTTTTGGTCTGGCGGGGTCGTTGGACCTTACTTTTTCGAAAATGAGGCTGGTGCAACTGTTACGTTGAATGGATTGCGCTATCGAACGATAATTAATGATTTTGTATGGCCGAAATTGGAAGATATTGATGTGGACGACGTTTATTTTCAACAAGACGGCGCTACGTGCCACACAAGTAACGATTTGCCACCGATATCTTGTGATTTAACACCTTTAGACTTTTTTCTTTGGGGCTACGTGAAAGATAAGGTCTATGCCAATAGCCCACAATCGATTCAAGACCTCAAAGATGGAATTCGTAAAGTTATCGAGGACATACAGCCGCAAATGTGCGAATTGGTGATGGAAAATTTCATGAAAAGAATATGGTCCTGCAAGCGTAGCCGTGCGGCTATTAGGCTGTTATTGTTTTCCACTAATAATAGCCAATCCTCCTTTTTACAATTAAATAAACATCCGATGATTTCGCTTAAAAATACTCGTTTTCTTTTACATATTAAAGTGCAACCTCTTATTGGAGACCGTTTATATATATATATATATATATATATATATATATATATATATATATATATATATATATACTGTGCTTTGTCCTGTAATTGATTGATTGTAAGATTTGAATAAATAAATTATATTATTATTATAACCTATCGATACATTTTTTTAACCTAAAGATTTGACTGAATCTATCTATCAGTCAAACATGTAATTAATTAATTAGTTCCAAATTTAATATATTAGGATATTCGATAGATATTTGACTAAAAACAAACATATTTACGTTATATTTAATTTAATATTTAGTTATACCACAAATCATCTTATACGCGTTGTTGATTTGAGGTCAGTTATAACTTCGTAGAATGATTTATCAATATGTCTGAAAGACTGAAAAATT